>JAQIWS010001724.1:0-10371 GCA_034696085.1 Stigmatogaster subterranea | reverse complement strand
TTAAATACAAGACCGAGAAAAAATTTTGAATTATAAAATAATTTCAAAATTTGATTCGAAGTAAAAAATCATGATTCCAAATACGTAAATTCAAATGATTTACAGTCCAAAAATTATGTCGATATTAAAACCCGAAGTATTAGCTGATCTCAAAACATGAATAAAAAAGTTAAAACATTCCAAAAATTATTATTTTTCGATGTTTGATTTGCTCAATTTTATAATTTACGTTTAAAAATGCCGTTGTGTAATTATTTCATTGGCAAAAAAATAAATCATTTTAACGGGTTTGCTTTTATCTGACTTAAAATAATCATTCAATTTTTTACCACTTAGATCATTTTCTCGAATAAGGCATAAAGCTTTAAAATAAATATTTCATAAAGCAGACGTGAGTTTTCTGACCATTTGCGGTAATTTTTCAAATGACTCAGATCCTTTAATTATTAGCTAGTGCCTCGTTTTTTCCACGTTTTATATTGACTGCTTTTCGCGTAGGGATAAATCAATAAAAGTCGGAGATGTGAAACTGAGGGAGAGAAAATGCAAGTAAAGCTTTTATTTATTGTAATGATTTTTACATAGAATACCGCGTGAGAATTTTTTATAATTTTTCTACAATTTGTCTAAAACTGCATGAAAGACAGCCGCGTAGCGCCATCTAGTGCACAAGTAGGAAATTATTGCGCACACTTTCTGAATTTAAAAAGCTGATTTTTGAAAATTTAATTTATAAAGTTTACGACGAATGAAACATCAACGTCTGGGGGACTGGTTAATACACTTTTTACAATCACAAATTGCGCACATAAAATTGAAATGTGGTCTGATATATGAAATAATGCATACTCAATTTAATTCTATTTATTAGTATTAAGTATCGATGCAATTAACGAGTGAAGCGAATTAATTATTGAAAGAAAACAAACTCCTAACGCCACACCCAACATACCTCCAATATCGCAAAATAATTTGACAATTGGGTAATTCGCAATTTCAACATACGTCTCGAACATACTGCTGTCAAAAGCAAAAGAGTTGATATTGACACCATTTTTCACGAAAGGCTCACTTATCACGCTGTACTGAACAATATTTTCTACGCATGACACGATGCAATTACAATCGACAAAAGGATTGGTTTTAAGATAAAGATTTTTGTAAATGCGATCAGCTTCCATTGCAGAACTTCTACTCATACAGCTACTAATATTTCGTCGAGATGCTGGCATATATGGTAACCTCAAACGACAAAAATTATATGTATAGTAAAGAAATATTTTACAAATTACAATTAATTAGGGTGTACCAGCATTTGACTTCATTTACTAATTTTTCTTCCAAACATTTCATTTTGCACGTTGTCGTTTTTTCAATACCAACGCAAGGTTTGATGGGACTGTTCAGTCGATTGAGCTTAAGCAAAATAACCACAAAACAATAATAAATTATTTCAAAATTTTATTTGGGTTTTTATTTTTCATTTACCGTTTTAATGTGAAATGTTGTCAACGTTTGTACACTCATGGGTAAAAGCTGTTTATTACATAAATCGACATTATAATTATGATAACTAACATACACCTACGAAATAGAAATTTTTAAATTGAATCACTGATAATTAACTTAAGATCGTGAAATTAGTACGTCAACGTACACTTTGAACATTTGAACATTCAGTTGAAAATACTCCAGCAACAGTAAAAATGGTGACAATGCCAACAAAAATTCTTTCACCTGCAAATAGAAATAGATGTGAGTAAATATCTTGTGTAGCTTTATTTTAAATACTACCAGGTTTAAATCTTGTACATAAACCTTCCGGCAGAGCCACGTAATCCTCAGTTACATTAGTTATCAGTGGAATACCCAGTAATTTCTTTCAGAGCACAGAAAAAAGTTTTTCTTGATTACCGTGTACTGAATAATCTTTTGCTCTAGTTTCGTACTCACTTCTGCTTCCAATGGCAATTTTGTAATGAAATTATTTAGCTGAGTAACTTCCCAAATTTTTTCCGGATTGGTTTCATTATCCACGAAATCCAACAATTTCACGTCGCAATAATTAGTAAAATTTTGTGGATGCAGTTCCTTCAGCATTTCCATGAATTTTAGTATTTCATTATTCAATCCGCAAATTGTGATGTCGGGGAAAAGAACCGTGTTGTTCAATCTAATTTTCACGTTAACTTTACTCGGGTACGAATAATAATATATTATTCTATTAGCTACGAGGTATAAACACGTAGAAAGACACAGAACGTACGCGACTAATCGACAAAAATAAACGTAATATGATTTATTTTGGGGCAAAAATACCAACAGCCACGATTTTCCATCAGCAGTACTTTTTGAATTGGATCTTCTATTTTCAATAATTTTTTTGTACTCACTCATTATCTTGTGATACAAGAATATTTTCTTCTTCGGTATATTTCCGTTTAAGCGCTTAACTCCAATGAATAATGCTTCGACTATCGACAAAAGAGAGAATCCCAAAAACAATCCCAAATTTCCACCTATGTCACAAAAAAGCGCCACCGCTTCGTACTCTCTCCGCGCTAAAAAATTCAATCCATTTACTGGAATTAGAAGTTTCAAACGCGTAACTGTCGGTTGAATCGTGTTTATCTTAATATCAAACTCGGGCGAAAATTGATGGCATAGACGCGAACATTTACAGTCCTCAGTTGCTGATGTTCTAGTCATTATGATTGCGGCAGCAGCATACGTAGTGTAAACTTCAGAATTATTTGAGTAATGACAATCACGGTACTTAATATCGCTTGGCATAAACGGCAGACTACGAAAATATATATTTACATATATCAACAATGTTGGAGAAAGTTGAGTTTTTACCGGCAGGTGATGTTCTTTTGCATTTTCAATTTTTTCGTTAAGCAGTCGTTATAGCACTTGAAATATTGTTTTTCGTTGGTGCAGGGAGATATAGGGGTGTTCACCAAATTGTACTGGATTTGAAAAGTATTTTAGCGATTATATATACTAGTAAACATGAATAAATTTCATAAATGCAAGTTATTTTACGAATCTGACGTTGAATGAAATTTCCAAATCGAGTCCTGTTCCAAATGACATCACTTGTGACATCATTGGAGGATGATTTCGATGTTGAAAAAATAGCTAAGAGAGTCAAAATTTAAGATTAGCGATCAGTTAATTATAAATGATACTTTATATGTAGTCAACAAATTGTAAACTTACCAATACACGCGTTCTTTCGCAAGATCCATCAACTTTTTCAAATTTCGCGCTGATTTTTTCAATATTTTTATGCGCAGTATTACCTAAAATTGTAAAATTTTTGCGAATTAATTTGATAATTTCTTTGGTCTAAAAGTTTAACGTCACCTGTTAAATTTATCGTTGGACATAAACCAAGCGGCGTGAAATCCATTGAAAATGATTTGTTGCTAATATCATACGTAATATTCTTTGCCTTCAAAATTGAACCAAAAAATAAATAATTACGGAAAAAAATTTAACGCTTTACCTAGACATGCAACTTCACTTTTGAATCATTCAAAAACTGTTAAAGTAAGGAAATAAATTCGTACCGTGTAAATTTTAATTTCTTTAATAGCATCTCTCATATTAAATTCTTCAAACAGTTCACGCACTGACATATTAAGATGTTTAACAATTTCAAAATATTCTTTAATGCAGTATCGGTCAAATGCATTTTGCGGAGGCAATTTATCCTTAAATTTTTTGCGATACTCGGCAAACTTTTTACCGTCTATTGAACAAAGTGTCATTGCCGGAAACATACTTTCGTCCCATTTTTCGTATAAATGAACATCGATAGAAACGGGGTACGTAAAAAAATAGTCGATTCTATCGTACGTTTGGTAGATTGTGGTGCTGAAACTTACCAAAATAAGCAAACACCACAAAAATCTCACGACGTTGTAGTTGTTTTTGTTATAAACTTGGCGTAAACCCGGAAATATCTCTAAATTTTCTAAACGACTCCTCGCTAACACGGCTCGAACAGCGTTCGTAACACGACGCGAATTTGCATTCAACATTTTTAATCTACACAAAATTTTAGAGAGTGAGAGTAATAGTTTTAGCTTATTTTAAAATTTGTAGTGGATAATAAAATTGATAAAATAAATATACTACTTGATTATAGCAAACAGAAATTGTATATTTCTCTGCACTTCTTTCTCTCCTGAAGTTAGGTGTGGATGTAAAGGCAACAAAAGTTACAATCTTGTATACACGAGAAATTGAAAAACATGTTTATCAACTTCAATGGTATATTTCAGATATGACAACGTTCTTGCGCGAGACATTGAGTAATGTCGCAACTCCAGCTGTTTTCTCCGCGGGTTATTGGTTTGAAATTTATTCATTTAAACAGTGTGTGACAGTTATCGCCAACACGTGCGCTAAAACTTTTAAAAAAAATACACAACTCTTTTTCAAAACCATTAAATTTTATTTTCCTTCAAAATTCAAAATTGTTGGTAACTTACTATAATATTTTCATTCAGTAAGCTCTGTTGCGCATAGCGCAATAATATTTATAATGATAACAAAACGAAATCATTCTACGTATTTTCCCTTTAAAAAAATTTACGTCCTTAAAGTTGTTTTTTTTTCAATTTTAAAAAAAAAACCACCTTTTTTATCTTCACGTAATTAAAGTATAAAACAAAACTCAGGTAACTTTACACATTTACTGTACAACTTTACATTATTCGTTTGATGACATAACCACTTCTACTTTAACTCATAATCCATTCAAATCAGTCGATTTTTATTAATTTCTAGAATCCAAAGTCAAAAATCAAAAATACAGTAAAACAGAAAATTTAATATTTATGGCAAAAAAAAATTTATTGCATTTCTGGAAATATTTTTCTTTAGAACTATTTCATTTTATTTTACACAAAAAAATAATTTGATGTCATTAAGCAAATAATTAAAAAAACAAATATTAATTATTTTTTTTGTTTAATCTTTAAAAGGCATACACTGGCTTTGTATTATTATTATTATTTATCCTTTTAAAAATTACAATTTTTTTTATTAATTTTTTTATTAATTTTATTTTAATTTATCTTAATCCCACAACGTCTAAAAATACTGTCCAAATATTTTCTACATTAATTTTTTTTTTCAAAAATCAAAACCAAAAAATTTCATTTCCAAATTTTATCAATTCAATTTTTAATAAAAACGTCATTTAATATTTCTGGACTATTGGTTTACCTGTCTTACTGCTTATCACTGGGACGATTGTGGCTTACATTTATTTAAATACAAGACCGAGAAAAAATTTTGAATTATAAAATAATTTCAAAAATTTGATTCGAAGTAAAAAATTATGATTCCAAATACGTAAATTCAAATGACTTACAGTCCAAAAATTATATCGATATTAAAACCCGAAGTATTAGTCGATCTCTGAACACGAATATAAAAATTAAAACATTCCAAAAATTATTATTTTTCGATATTTGATTTGCTTAATTTTATAATTTACGTTTAAAAACGCCTTTGTGTAATTATTTCATTGGCAAAAAAATAAATCATTTTAACGGGTTTGCTTTTATCTGACTTAAAATAATCATTCAAATTTTTACTACGTTGGTCATTTTCTCAATTAAGGCATAAAGCTTTAAAATAAATATTTCATAAAGCAGACGTGAGTTTTCTGACCATTTTCGGTAATTTTTCAAATGACTCAAATCCTTTAATTATATGCTAGTGCCTCGTTTTTTTCCACGTGTTGTATTGACTGCTTTTCGCGTAGGAATAAATCAATAAAAGTCGTAGATGTGAGACTGAGGGAGAGCGAATGCAATTAAAGGTTTTATTTAATGTAATGATTTTTACATTGAATACCGTGAGAAATTTAATAATTTTTCTACAATTTGTCTAAAACTGCATGAAAGACAGCCGCGTAGCGCCATCTAGTTTACGAGCAGGAAATTATTGCGCACACTTTTTGAATTTAAAAAGCTGATTTTTGAAAATTTAGTTTATAAACTTTACGACGAATGAAACATCAAAATCTGGGTGACTGATTAATACACTTTTTACAATCACAAATTGCGCACATAAAATTGAAATGTGGTCTGACATGAAATATTGCTCAATTTAATTTTATTTATTAGTATTAAGTACCGACGCAATTAACGAGTGAAGCGAATTAATTATTGAAAGAAAACAAACTCCTAACGCCACACCCAACATACCTCCAATATCGCAAAATAATTTGACAATTGGGTAATCCGCAATTTCAACATACGTCTCGAACATACTGCTATCAAAAGCAAAAGAGTTTATATTGACACCATTTTTCACGAAAGGCTCACTTGTCACGCTGTACTGAACAATATTTTCTACGCATGACACGGTGCAATTACAATCGACAAAAGGATTGGTTTTAAGAAAAAGATTTTTGTAAATGCGATCAGCTTCCATTGCAGAACTTCTACTCATACAGCTACTAATATTTCGTGGCGATGCTGGCATATATGGTAACCTCAAACGACAGAAGTCATATGTAGCAAAAGAATATTTTACAAATTAAAATTAATTAGGGTACGTGTACCAGCATTTGACTTCATTTATTAATTTTTCTTCCAAACATTTCATTTTGCACACAGTGGTTCGTTCAATACCCACGCAAGATTTGACGGGACTGTTCAGTCGATTGAGCTTATTAAGCAAAATAACCCCAAAATAATAATAAATTATATTTTAAAATTTTGGGTTTCTATTTTTCATTTACCGTTTTAATGTGAAATGTTGTCATCGTTTGTACATTCATGGGTAAAAGCTGTTTATTACGTAAATCGATATTATCATTGTGATAACTAACATACACCTATAAAATACAAATAAATTTTAAATTGAATTACTGATAATTAACTTACGATCGTGAAATTAGTACGTCACCGTACACTTTGAACATTCGAACATTCAGTTGAAAATGCTCCAGCAACAGTAAAAATGGTGACAATGCCAACAAAAGTTCTTTCTCCTGCAAATAAAAATAGATGTGAGTAAAAATTTTATGTAGCGTTATTTTAAATACTACCAGGTTTAAATCTTGTACATAAACCTTCCGGCAGAGCCACGTAATCCTTAGTTACATTAGTTATCAGTGGTATACCCAGTAATTCCTTTCAGAGCACAGAAAAAAAGTTTTTTTTACCGTATATTATGATCTTTTGCTCGAATTTCGTCTACTCACTTCTGCTTCCATTGGCAATTTTGTAATGAAATTATTTAGCTGAGTAATTTCCCAAATTTTTTCCGGATTGGTTTCATTATCCACGAAATCCAACAATTTTACGTCGCAATAACTGGTAAAATTTTGTGGATGCAGTTCTTCCAGCAATTCCATGAATTTTAGTATTTCATTACTCAATCCGCAAATTGTGATGTCGGGAAAAAGAACCGTGTTGTTCAATCTAATTTTCACGTTAACTTTACTCGGGTACGAATAATAATATATTATTCTATTAGCTACGAGGTATAAACACGTAGAAAGACACAGAACGTACGCGACTAATCGACAAAAATAAACGTAATATGATTTATTTTGGGGCAAAAATACCAACAGCCACGATTTTCCATCAGCAGTACTTTTTGAATTGGATCTTCTAGTTTCAATTTCTGCGTAAAGGCGCATTACCTTGTGATAGAAGAATATTTTCTTCTTCGGTATATTTCCGTTTAAGCGCTTAACTCCGTGGAAAAATGCTTCGACTATCGACAAAAGAGAGAATCCCAAAAACAAACCCAAATTTCCACCTATGTCACAAAAAAGCGCCACCACTTCGTACTCTCTCCGCGCCAAAAAATTCAATCCATTTACTGGAAGTACAAGTTTCAAACGCGTAACTGTCGGTTGAATCCTGTGAATCGTAAGATCAAACTCGGGTGAAAATTGATGGCATAGACGCGAACATTTACAATCCTTAGTTGCTGATGTTCTAGTCATTATGATTGCGGCAGCAGCATACGTAGTGTAAACTTCAGAATTATTTGAGTAATGACAATCACGGTACTTAATATCGCTTGGCATAAACGGCAGACTACGAAAATATACATTTACATACATGAAGAACGCTGGAGAAAGTTGAGTTTTTACCGACACGTGACTTTCTTTTCCATTTTCAATTTTTCCGTTAAGCACTTGTAATAGCACTTGAAATATTGTTTTTCGTTGGTGCAGGGAGATATAGGGGTGTTCACCAAATTGTACTGGATTTTAAAAATATTTTAGATTATAAAAAAATGAATAAATTTCATCAATGCAAATTATTTTACGAATCTGCCGGTGGATGACATTTCCAAATCGAGTCCTGTTCCAAATGACATCACTTGTGACATCAATGGAGGATGATTTCGATGTTGGAAAAATACCTAAAAGAATAAAAATTGATTTCTGACAGTGCGAGGAAAATTCAAGTTAATAATAAATGTTGAGAACTGTAGACTAAAATAATGTAGTCAACAAATTGTAAACTTACCATGACGCGCGTTCTTTCGCACGATCCATCAACTTTTTCAAATTTCACGCTAAGTTTTTCAATATTTTTATACGCAGCGTTACCTAAAATTGTAAAATTTGTGCGTGTTGATTTGATAATTTCTTTGGTCTAAAAGTTTAACATCACTTGTTAAAGTTATCGTTGGACATAAACCAAGCGGCGTGAAATCCATCGGAAATGAAATGTTGCTAACATCGTAAAAAACATTCTTTGGCTTCAAAATTGTATCAAAAAATAAATAATTACGGAAAAAAATAACGCTTCACTTAATTCAATAGCGTCTCTTGAATTTTTCAAAAAATTTTAAACTAATAAATAAATTCGTACCATGTAAAATTTAATTTCTTTAATAGCATCTCTCATATTAATTTCTTCAAACAGTTCACCCACTGACAAATTAAGATGTTTAACAATTTCAAAATAATCGTCAAGGCAGTATCGGTCAAGTGCATTTTGCGGAGGCAATTTATCCTTATATTTTTTGCGATACTCGGCAAACTTTTTACCGTCTGTTGAACAAAGTGTCATTGCCGGATTCATACTTTCGTCCCATTTTTCGTATAAATGAACATCGACAGCAACGGGATACGTGAAAAAATAATCGATTCTATCGTACGTCTGATAGATTGTGGTGCAGAAACTTACCAAAATAAGCAAACACCACAAAAGTCTCACGACGTTGTTATTGTTTTTGTTATAAACTTGGCGTAAACCAGGAAATATCTCTACATTTTCTAAACGACTCCTCGCTAACACGGCTCGAACAGAGTTCGTAATACGACGCGTATTTGCATTCAACATTTTTAATCTACACAAAATTTTGGAAAGTGAGAATAATAATTTTAGCTTTAGAGAATAATAATTTTGCAATTTATAGTGGATAATAAAATTAATAAAATAAATATACTACTTGATTATAGCAAACAGAAATTGTATATTTCTCTGCACTTCTTTCTCTCCTGAAGTTAGGTGTGGATATAAAGGCAACAAAATTTAAAATCTTGTATTTACGGAAAATTGAAAAATATTTTTATCAACTTCAATGGTATATTTCAGATATGACAACTCTCTTGCGCGAGACATTGAGTAATGTCGCAACTCCAGCTGTTTTCTCCGCGGGATATTGGTTTGTAATTTATTCATTTAAACAGTGTCTGACAGTTATCGCCAACACGTGCGCTAAAAAAAAAAAATACACAACTCTTTCTTCAAAACCCAATAAATCTTATTTTGCTTCCAAATTCGAAATTATTGGTAAGTTATTACAATATTTGCGTATTTTGGTGAATTTCCTTCCCCACGATGTAATTAATAAAATTATTTCACACGGCATTCTAGCAGTCTGAAAAGAAAACATTGATGTAATTTCTGCGATAAAAATATGGTTATTACTTTTAGTCGGCTTACCCTCTGTTAAATTTCAACAGTAGATGGATTTTTGTGATGATGTGTGTAAAGAAATGTACCAAAAAATACGGTGTAGACGGTGCAAATTATTTTTTAATATTTTATTCACTTATTTAACTTAGTCTTAATAATACCAAAATTTGTTTAAAAAAAAAAGAAAAAGTGTGATTTATCAAACAAACGGAAAAATTTCCTTACTTTTCCGTTCGTGCAATTCAGAAAAACTTTTAGCATCACGCAACATATCAATGTTTAATGCAATTGGCGCCTGGAACGGTCAATTAAATCCAACTCTGTTTCTGAAGTTCAGTCGCAAGTCTCTATTGATTTCTTACAACTGTCATTCTAATTACAGAGCGTCGAAAAACACCGTCGACAAGTGCACTTAAACACATCAATAGTTAATTTACCGTGCTTCTCA
>JAQIWS010001723.1:0-10374 GCA_034696085.1 Stigmatogaster subterranea | reverse complement strand
GACACGTTGATTCGAAAAGAAGCGTATGTTAGTAAACACGTGCTGAAAGAGTTAAAACGAATCATTTTGGATTCAGAAATAATGGCGGAAGATGACGAAGCTTGGCCAGCACCTGATAAAGTTGGTCGACAGGTAGGAAATTGAATTTTTGCTTTATCGGAAATTTGTTTACGTGTTGGGGTTTTGCTTTATAGGAATTGGAAATTGTTATTGGGAACGAACACGTGTCTTTCACAACTACGAAACTTGGATCATTGGTTGACGTCAATAAATGCAGGTAAAAATTTAAGAACACGTGCATTGAAAATTCAATTTTTTATTAATGGAATTTCTTTTTGATTTTGTTTGTAGGGAAAAAGACGGATTGAGGAATTTTTATTATCTGGTTCAAGATTTGAAGTGTTTCGTTTTTTCGTTGATTAATCTTCACTTTAAGATTAAGCCAATAAATTAGAAATAAAACGTGAAATAAAAATATACGATTTGTTTGAGTTTTTGTAGTTAAGGTGCTAAGTAAGCACAAAAGTTTTTATTCCGATTAAATTCAATTCTCCCAAAGCACATAAAGTGTATTGTAGCTGAATGCGGTATAATTTCCGGCACTGATGAATTGTGGGAAAAGAAAAATGGCGGCGCTGTGTGCATCGGTCGACCAGGAGCGAACGCGAAGTTTAAAAGGACGACGACGAAGAAAGCAGTTTTATTACCGACTCAAAGTGTATTTTAAATGAGATAGTGTGTGTTACTGAACTAATAAATCGAACTAAATTTATCACATTCATGACCAGACGGTGGATTTGAGCAGCGTTTGCCGCAAAGGTAAGAATGATCACTCCCATTTTTATATTACTGTACTTCAGGCACGCGTTTAGTAATTTATCGACTAGATGAGTGATATTTTTGGTCATTTGCCTCTTGTACAATATTTGATATACTGCTTGTTATTGATAAATACGTATGCGCATTTTTATTTAATTTTAAAACAATTTTGTATCATGTATTTCGTGTTACGTCTGTAACGAGAGAGTTTTGCAACTTTTATTATCCCAGTTTTTTGGATATATAATTACAACTTGTAGGAATAAGTCTTAACAAATTGTGCGGAAAATTAGACTAAGAGTTTATATAAATCTACCAACAAAATTTAACACTTGTGTGGTGATTTTATACGTAAACTTGCGTTGTGTGATTGTGTATATACGTGGTGTGTATGAATTTAAATCGTGAAAATTATGCAACAAAATATTTAAAGTTGTCGAGTAGTTTAAGATACGATTAAATTTTAATACTGTGTTAAATTTCCTCGAATAAGCCCAGAAATTAGCATTACAAGTCTGTGCGTTAGATTTATTTAAGATAGTGCTAATGTTACTTGATGTAGTGGAATGTGAAGAAATATTATATCATACTAAGACTCAGGCATATTTATTGCTGCGAATGATAATTTTTTTTAAAAATTTGAGTTGAGATAATTGCGAATTATTTTATGACAGCAACTCATTATATGCAATTAAGTCTTTTCGAGAAATATTTCAGTGCTGACTTCCAAACAGATGGTGTGAAATTTAAAAGTGATAAAAATGATAGGCCCAACGTTATACTTAGGGTGTTACCAATCTCGCACAACAAACTAACGATGCCGTACGATGGTATTTCAACTACATTTTCGATTACATTTGAATAAAATTTAACATATGTAGTAATAGAACTATTAAGAATCCTTTTTTTAACGTAGTGCGTGTAAGCAATGTTATTTGCGTGATAGACTAAATCGTCACACGTAGCCAAACATTTGCACTCCTTATAAACGTTAGTCTGTGTAGCAATTTTTACGTAGTTCGAATGGGATAATTTTGCAACAGTTGAGTTATTACACAACGGTTGATCAATTATACCGTCCAGAAACGGCAATCTATAATTATTTCAAAATTCTGTAAGAGAAATACTGTATCGTAAAAACAATATTCGCTTAAAATAATTACCTGCATTTTATTAATTTTCTAATTTTGTTTTCGTAACAGCTTGTTCTGCAATTTTCGAATTGCTTTGGACTCACGCAAGGCTTATATTTGGAGTTGTATCGCTTTATTAAAGTTACGTCGAATATAAGATCGCTGATTGAACCAGTTACAATATTTACGTGATTAGATAACATTGTGTGAATGGTAGCTCCTGGTGTACGGAGAAATAGCTATTTCACCAATGACAACATGTTAATACAACTATACACACGGCATGACTCACACGCATAGTAGAAATAATAAATATTTTACATGAATTGCATCGATTGAACAGTTTTCCTTCTGATAATACTTCGAATACACGATAGTCATGATTGGTGAAACGTAGTCGTTCGGTCGTGCTGAAGAATAATTACGCGTAATTCCACCAAATAAATATTCCGAGCATTTCCCTAGGGCTGTCCGAGTAATAATCTCTTGGCTAGATCCATCCATCAATCTCTAAAAGCAGCCGCAAACCGATAAAAATACAGTGTGAGGTCGGCACGTAAAAATTTAAAGCGTACTTACATACAGTGTACCAAATTTAGTTCTAAGTCTATATCGAGGAATATATGTAGACCACAACTGTTCTAATGTAGGAGCTTGGTGTTTTAAGTCGAGCAAGTCAAGAAAATGAATTTGACATTCGTCAATTTTATTTTCGTTTGCATACTGTCGCGTCCAGTTTGCTACGTCGTCATATTTAGCACAAATAATAAAATTTGGTAATTGCATAGTTTCGTTCACGGTAAGCGTTACGGACGTGCGGGTTGGCTCCTTGAAGTAATAATTTGCGTGGAGGTATACTAAATACATTGAAAGCAAACTTAGCAATACTTTCAAATATTTCGTTAAATCTCGATATTTGTGCTTGTATTTCGATTGTAACATCGAATGAAACATACGCGTAATAATTGCGTTTCGGTTATTATTCATATTAATAGTATTCTGGCTAGACGTTATACGCTGTACAGGCATCTGAATTATTTTGACGATTGACAGTAATGATACACCCAAAAACAAGCTTAAACTACCCGCAATATCGGTCAGAAGATTTGTAACGTGGTAGGTGGTTCGGTCTATAAATTGAACTGCCACATCATCTGCACTTTCATGATTAATTGACATTAATCTTTCCTGTGTGGAAACTGAGGCACTCTTTTTCATGTAGTATTTCGTGTGAATACAGGATATTTTGCAAGGACATCGAGGAATTCTGTACGTTAGATCAATAAATAAATCCCTTAAAGAATTACAGTCACTGTCATTTACATCTTTTGGCATAAATGGTAGCCTAAAAAAATTAAAAGTTAATTTTAATTATTTAGAATTAATGTTGAAACATGATTGACTTGATCTGCATTTTGATCAATGAATACTGTATTACCGTTAACTGAAATTTCGGCAAAAGTAACCTGAACGTATCTTAAGAATATTAGAATTAAGTTTACCAACATCCAAATAGTTTTTTATAGTGCATTGCGTGACAGTTGTTGATACATCGTTCGTATAATTCATCTGACTGACAAGGCGAATTTGGCTTGTTTAATAAATAGTACTGCACAAAAAAATTAACTCAGAATTTGAATATATTCTTGTAAAATGAATCTGATTGTAACCACCTCCATAATTGAATATTTTATTGTAACCTCTTCACCAAACCTAAGCATGTGTAAAATTTCGTGAGTTGAGTCAATCTCATACGGCGTCCACTAATATAGCATAGACAAAGAGAAAATGTGGGTCGAACACTTGGAAAATATTTTTTGTCATAATTACCCAGATTTGTGGACGCCTGCAAGTACCTCTGAATTGTATTTCAATTTTGAGGCTGGTACCTTTTCTAATTGGTGACTCTGAGAAAATGGAAAATTCTTGAATAAACGCGTGTTCACCTGATTTACTACTTACCTATTTTAATATTGGTGCTATATCCTAGTCGCGTGCTTGTTTCGAACAATCTGACAACGGAAGAATTTGTAGAATTTATTATGTATCCTTCGTGTAAGTGAATCGCGTAAAGTTGAATTTTTGCCTGTGAGATGAGTAGATATTTACTGACTGTATTAATACAATGTTAATGTGCTGCCATGGCTCACTTGATTTAGCACTATTCTTGTAATATACGGCGTTATATTTGTTGCTAACCAAAGCTGGGTTATATTTTTTATATGACGCTTAGAATGGTCGCCGAGTAGAAGTAGGCTCCTACAAAAACAGGGACTGTTTCTACAAAGTGGCTTTACATGCATTTCTCTACAGAAGTCGTAAAATTTAATCGGTTTGACTGCGAAATTGCTAGTAGTGCTAACATCGACACTAGTCGGAATTGAAATGTAATAGTCAATTTGATGATAAACTTGATAACCACATATTACGACACAAAGAATACAAATAATCTGCCAAATCTTGCGAAATATCGGGCTTGAAATCGAACTGATATCGGTAAATGTTTTTTCTAACGTCGTTCTGCCGTCGATTCGGTTGCTTAGAACAACTTCAACACAAAACCGAATTTGTTTAACTAGTATGAGACGTTGTCTCGTATTCAACAACATGATTACTTTACTGAGGCCGGAAAGACTAAAATTAGTGTAAAAGCTACTGTTGTCTCTACGGAACCTGTTTTGGTTACAATTAAAATACGCAAAGCTAGAAAATTTTTCTTGTTACAAAATTGTTTTGACAGAATATATGCTGCTGATACTTTACTAGAAGTTTAAAGTTATGTAGAAGATCCCGGCAAAATTTCTGTCCTGAAAAGAAAGTCATCGCGAGTGGTCAGATAAAAATGTTTAAATTATTTAATTGTAATTTTGTTATATCCTTTCAAACCTGTACTGTAGATTGTAGATGTGTGGTCAGATTGGGAGTTACACCGAGTAATAGTTTAAACTGTGCTATAAACAGAGGCGAGAGGTAACCAACTGATCGTAGTTTACCTTAAGAATTCGCAGGTTCATTCTAACAGCAGTAATTAAAGAACTAGCTCACGCTGTATAGTTTGTAATTTATTAAAAATATGACATTTTGTCAGCAAATTGTCACTTAGTAAATTAATTAATTAATGAATCATATTTGAGTGACAGTGCAGTGGCGTGCTACAGCGTGGGAATATTGACGATTTTTCGCCGTGTAGTCAATTCGTACGCTTAAAAGGGGACTTTTTCGGTAATGAAAAATTTAGCATCTACATTGTGTTTTAATAGTTTCATTTACTATTCCATTCCTTCGTGAATAGTTTACGACCAAATAAAGTTTCTTGAGTAAATAAGTAGAGTAAATGACAGACACGGTCAATAATTGTGAATTTACAACACACGATGACATAGTTTTTGTGACAGGAAAATTATGATTAATCAATTTTATTTAGCTTCGTGCGATACGGAATAAATTATTTTGTCACGAAACGGATATTTATTCAAATTGTACAGTGAACGAGTTTGGATATATATTTCTTGTGCTTTCACGGTTTCGTTCTTACTTTATAACCGTAAATTACTCGATTAAATAAGGACAATAGTGAAAGTTATTCATTACAAAAAATGAGACCCAGATATCTCGTGTAAATTCTTATCAAAGATTAAGATCCACTTAAGAATTATTTGTAATTCGAAAACAGCTAATGGAATTGGAAAAGATTATCAATCACATTCAATTATATACATAAATACTGTATATTTATCGGTTATTGCTTTATTTATACGCTTACTTGTAAAAGATTGAAAAATTGTGCCAACGAGGGTTCTGACAATTTGAAATAATTTGCGTATTTAATCCATTGGACACGGCGACCTTTAGCCTTTATAAAAGGGTTAATGGATTTTCTTTTGCTTTTCTGTGTAAAGAAAAAGTCGGATTGAGGGATTTTTACGAGTTTTACATCTTTTTCAAGATATGAAGTGATTCGTTTTTCTATGATTAATCTTCATTTTAAGATTAAACCGATGAATTAGAAATAATACGCGAAGGCGTTTTTGTTTTGTCCGAGTTGATCCCAAAATAAATGATTTAAGAACAGTTTGAGTGCGCGTCTTACTGTAGTTGCAGCAATAAATATGAGCAAAAGTTTCTTATTTGCATGTCAAATTTTAGTCTGATTGGAGTTACTTCTCCGAAAGCAACAACGTGGTGGAGGGCGTTAATTTACTGGCAATGGTGTACTGTGGGAAAACAATAATGGCAGCAACGCTGTTGGTACTGTATCAGTCGACTAGAAGTGAACGCGACATTTAAAAGGATGACGACGAGGAAAGCAGTTTTATTATCGACTCAAAAAATATTTTTAGGGATAGCTTGCGTTACTGAACTAATAAATCGAACTAATTTTGTCACATTCATGACTAGACGGTGGATTTGAGCAGCGCTTGCCGCAAAGTTAGAATTACGGTACTTCTGGGACACATTTAGTAATTTATCGACCAAGTGAATGATATTCTTGGTCATTTCCTTGTACAATATTTGATATACTGCTTGTTATGTGATAAATACGTGTGCGCATTTTTGTTTAATTATAAGAACAATTTGTAATCATATATTTCGTGTTACTTCTGTAACGAGAGAGCTTTGCAACTTTTATTATCCCAGTTTTTGAGTATATAATTACCACTTATAGGAATAAGTCTAAACAAATTGTGCGGAAAATTAGACTAACGGTTAATATAAATCTACTATCAAATGTTAAACAAATTTTCACACTTGTGTGGTAATTTTATTCGAAAAATTGCGGTGTATGATTGTAACTTTAGAAACATTTTGTCCTAAACATATCTTACGCAACGATTACAATAATTATGTACATTTAATGTGTACCTGGTTGGTACAGTCAGAATATTGCTCAAATAGTTAATAATATAAATTAGCTCATAGTGCTCACCGATGTACACTTTCATATACATGGTGTGTAAGAATTTAAAACGTGAAAAATTATGCAACTAAATGTTTAAAGTTGTTTAATACTGTTAAATTCCCAGAAATTAGCCCATAAATTAGCATTACAAGACAGTGCACTAGATTTATTTAAGGTAATGCTAATATTACGTGATGTAGGAACGTGAAGAAATATTATAACATAGTAAGACTCAGGCATAGATTATTTCCACGAATGATAATTTTTTTTAAACTTGAGTTGAGATAATTGCGAATTATTTTATGTCCGCAATTCATTTTATGCAGTTAAGTCTTTTCGAAAAATATTTCAGTGCTGACTTCCAAACAGATGGTGTAAAATTTAAAATTGACAAAACTGACAGGCCCAACGTTATACTTAGGGTGTTACCAATTTCGCACAACAAACTAACAACGCCGTACGATGGTATTTCAACCAAATTTTCGATTACATTTGAGTGAAATTTAACATATGTACGAATAAAATTCTTGTGAATTCTTTTTTTAACGTAGTGGGTGTAAGCAATGTTATTTGCGTGATAGATTAAATCATCACACGTAGTTAAACACTTGCACTCCTTATAAACGTTAGTCTGCATAGCAATTTTTACATAGTCCGAATGAGATAATTTTGCAACAGTTGAGTTATTACACAACGGTTGATCAATTATACCGTCCAGAAACGGCAATCTGTAATCATTTCAAAATTCTGTAAAAGAAAATACCGTATCGTAAAACAATACTCGCTTACAAAAGTTACCTGCATTTTATTAATTTTCTAATTTTGTTGTCGTAACAGCTTGTCCTGCAACTTTCGAATTGCTTCGGACTCACGCAACGCTTATTTTTGGAGTTGTATCGCTTTATTAAAGTTACGTCGAATATAAGATCGCTGACTGAACCAGTTACAATATTTACTTGATTAGATAACATGGTGTGAATAGTGGCTCCTGGTGAACGGAGAAATAGCTATTTCACCAATGACAACGTATTAATACAAAATATATATGGTATGACTCACACGCATGGTAGAAATAATAAATATTTTACTTGAAATGCGTCGATTGAACAGTTTTCTTTCTCATAATAATTTCTGTAGTTGATAGTCACGATTCGTGGAACGTAGTCGTTCGCTGGTGCTGAAGTAGATTTACGCGTAATTCCATCAAATAAATATTCCGAGCATTTCCCATGGGCTGTCCGAGTAATAATATCCTGGCTAGATCCATGTATCGATCTCTAAATGCAGCAGCAAACCGATAAAAATACAGCGTGAGGTCGGCACGTAAAACTTTAAAGCGTACTTAAATGCGATATAAAAGATTTAGTTACAATTCCATTTCGAGGTATAGTTGTAGACCACAACTGTTCTAGTGTAGGAGCTTGCTGTTTTAAGTCGAGCAAATCAAGAAAATTAATTTGACATTCGTCAATTTTATTTTCGTTTGCATACTGTTGCGTCCAGTTTGCTACATCGCCATATTTAACACAAATAATAAAATTTGGTAATTGAATAGTTTCATTCACGGTGAGAGTTACAGTCGTGCGGGTTGGCTCCTTGAAGTAATAATTTGCGTGGAGATATACCAAATACGTTGAAAGCAAACTTAGCAATACTTTCAAATATTTCGTTAAATCTCGATATTCGTGCTTGTTTTTCGATTGTAACATCGACTGTAACATACGCGTAATAATTGCGTTTCGGTTATTATTTATGTTAATAGTATTCTGGCTAGACGTTACACGCTGTACAGGCATCTGAATTATTTTGACGATTGATAGTAATGATACACCCAAAAACAAGCTTAAACTACCCGCAATATCGGTCAAAAGATTTGTAACGTGGTAGGTGGACCGTTCTATAAATTGAACTGCCACATCATCTGCACTTTCATGATTAATTGACATTAATCTTTCCTGTGTGGAAACTGGGGCACTCTTTTTCATGTAGTATTTCTTGTGAATACAGGATTTTTTGCAAGAACATCGAGGTACGCTGTACGTTAGAACGTATGACAAATGCCTTAAAGAATTACAGTCACTGTCGTTTACATCTTTTGGCATAAATGGTAGCCTAAAAAAAATAAAAAATTAAGTTTAATTATTTAGAATTAAAGTTAAAATAAGTTGAATTGATCCGCATTTTGATATAAGGTGACTCGACTTTATACATAAAATGGGAAAGTCTCAGTGGAAATTTATAGATTCTTTAACAATTTCAGGGATGTCTAATGCATTTTGATCAATGAATACAGTATTACCGTTAATTGAAATGTCGGCAATAATAACCTGTACGTATCTTAAGAATATTAGAATTAAGTTTACCGACATCCAAATCTTTTCTTATAGTACAACGCGTGACAGTTCTTGATGCATCGTTCGTATAATTCATCTGACTGACAGGGCGAATTTGGCGTGTTTAATACGTAATACTGCACACAAAAATTAACTCAGAATTTGAATATATTCTTGTAATATGAATCTGATTGTAATCACCTCCACAATTGAATATTTTATGGTAACCTCTTCACCAAACCTAAGTAAGTGTAAAATTTCGTGAGTTTTGTCAATCTCATACGGCGTCCACTAATACAGCAACATAAACGAATAGAAAATGTGGGTTGAACACTTGGAAAACATCTTTTGCCGTAATTACCCAGAGAAATGGACGTCTGCAAGTACCACTGAATTGTACTTCAATTTTTAGGCTGGTACCTTTTCTAATTGGTGACTCTGAGAAAAGGGAAAATTCTTGCGTAAACGCGTGTTCACTTGATTTACTACTTACCTATTTTAATATTGGTGCTATATCCTAGTCGCATGCTTGTTTCGAACAATCTTACAACAGATGGATGTGTAGAATTTATTATATGTCCTTCGTGTAAGTGAATCGCGTAAAGTTGAATTTTTCCCTGTGAGATGAGTACATATTAACTGACCGTACTAATAAAACGTTAATGTGCTCCCACGGCTCACTTGATTTAGCAGTATTCTTGTAATGTACGGCGTTATATTTGTTGCTAACCAAAGGTGGGTAATATTTTTTACACGACGCTTAGAATAGTCGACGGTTTCAAGTAGGCTCACACAAAAACACGGTTTGCTTATACAATAGATCTCTGATCCCATTTCGGCAGCGAAGTCGTAAAATTTAATCGGTTTGACTACGAAATTGCTAGTAGTGCCAACATCGACAGTGGTCGGAATTGATATGTAATAGTCAATTTGATGATAGACTTGATAACCACATATTACGACGCAAAGAATACAAATAATCTGCCAAATCTTGCGAAATATCGGGCTTGAAATCGAACGGCTATCGGTAAATGTTTTTTCTAACGTCGTTCTACCGTCGATTCGGTTGCTTAGAACAACTTTAACACAAAACCGAATTTGTTTAACCAGTATGAGACGTTGTCTTGTATTCAACAACATGATTACTTTGCTGAGCGCCGGAAAGACTAAAATTAGAGTAAAAGCTACA
>JAQIWS010001722.1:0-10376 GCA_034696085.1 Stigmatogaster subterranea | reverse complement strand
GTGGTATATCTTAAAACAGTGTTGATTAGCGTTTGAGGAGCGGTACCATACCGTATTTGAGTTCTGTCATCTGTGCCGTTACAGTGTGTTTAATACCACACTGCAATTCGCAGTAATAGACGCGCACTTAATTTTCACAAATTTAAAAAAACTAATTTAAAATAGTTTTAAAAATCTGAAAAGTTGTGGGTTTATGTAGGGACGAACAAGTTACAAATTTGGTGCATATTTTGAAATTTTAAATAAATTACTTTTTTCTAAATTACTTTTTTAAATTTTTTGCCCCTTAAAAATCCTTGTCAACGTTCCTTGTTAACAGTTGAAGATGTCTAAGGAAGGTTTAGTCGTCATGGTCGTCTGCTACCCTGAACGTTAACTTTGTCGACTTGATTTAACTTAGTTACGTACGCCCCAAAAAAAATTTCCAAACTTGTAGCGCCTAGCGGTAGAAACCGTACAGTGTTTTCACTGAAAGCTTTAAAATATGTGTGACACCACCATGTGTGACACAGTGTCGCGGTTGCGTTTTCGCGTTAGGTTTAGACCCTGCGTTCTGGAGTGCTAACTCAGTACAAATGGGAATAGGCATTGTGTAATCCATGGAGTCATTCTGATGATATTAAAATCTTTTCCGCTATACTCGCACGTTATTCTGCAATTTTATCATCCATGAACCTACTTAATTCTACACCTGTACATGTTTTGTGGCCAAATTGCACAGTAGTGGATTGTTACTTATTGGTCACCCCAAATATTGTACCTGCGTCTAACAAATTAACAAATAAATTAATGTAGTACTGGTATAAAAATGTACAAAAATTAATTTTATCACTTTTAAAATAGTACAAAAAATTGACAATAAGATATTAAATATTACTCTTACACAATCCTTCAAGTAAAATAAATATATTTTTTTCGCGTGTGTAAATTAATTTTGGGCTTTTTTGACGAGTAAAATATAATTGTCCATGAATTACTCCTTCTAATTCACAAAAAAATATTATTGTCACCGGAGGTCTTCTAAGTTCTTCTTAACACTGTAAAGTTTATCCTTAACTTTTTTGTATAAACAAAAACTAAAATTTCACAATTTTCTAGCACTTTCAAACTTAAATCACAAATCTCTGCCACAATAGCACAAACACTCCAAGAGAAAACGTTATACGACTTCCGGATGATTCGTATTGAACTGGATGTTTTGAATCTGAAATTACAAATTTCATAAATAATTAATGTTGAATTTAAAGTTTACAAATATAAAACCAGAGAAATTTTTTGATTCTTTACCAGTAATGATTTTCCAAGGAGGTGTGGGAGTTCTGGTACCTTCTGAGAATGGTTTTTGGGTACTTTGTTCTCTTTTAGTCGGTAAATCATATGTGTATGGGAATGTTTTTGAAGGTGGATTAGTGGCATAGTTTGATGGCGGTAAAGTAATCGGTGGAATTCCGACATCACAATTGGCTAAAAACAATAGAATTAATTAGCAACAATTTAAAAAAAATATGCAATGACAATGCACCTTGTTTTGTCATGCGCATTCCAAACTTATCCAAATCAATTCCTCGCATACAATTTACATCTGCTTCCATTATTCTAATGTCGTCTCCACTTAATATTGTTCCGAGCTGAAATTAAGAAACAAAGACGTTTACAGAGTTAATTTACACTGACGATTCATTTATATACTGGACTTACAAAGCACTGATATCCATTGACGTCACGACGTTCAGTATATGTGTATGTCAATTGATCCTCTTGCCATTGTCCTAAGCATTTGTATTCCCGTTCTGAAAGTTAAATCACCAATAAAACTACTATTCCAAAGATACAGTACCAGACAATACTTATTGTCACAAACACACCATCATAGACTTCACTCCTATTTAAACAATTACTAGCAGTGTAAAACATTATGTCAGGATTATTGCAATCAGATGCTAATTTTGCACACACTCCTTGAGTATCTGGTACCATTCCAGTATATTCCCCCGATATTGGACACGGAGTATCTGGTATAGATCCTTGTCCTTTAATGAATAATATGAAATGTTAACAAAATCTAAACAAAACTAACAACCTTAAACAGTACTAAAACTTACTTCCAATCGTAATCCAAGTTTTCGGATTAAATTGTTTATCATAACAAATACTGTCGTTATATTGAACGTCAGGAAATTGACCTGCAAATATTAACAAGCGAAATATTTTAATCAGTTTTTACCAAAACAATTGAAATAATGCCTTCACCACCTTAAAGATAATAACACGAATTATAACAGTTTTATCTTATTTTTCTGCGGTGCATTTAATTAATTCAGCATTGAATCTGAAACTTAATGCTTTAAAATTTTGTTCTGTTATTTTTTTTCTGCATAATTTTTTATTAATGTTGTGTCTTTGGCAGAACAAATCGGTGAGTAGGCCAATTATTTCAGCTAGCGACGTCTCGCTTGGTCAATAAAACAAAAAAAAATCGCGGGCAGGGAGGCTGGGTGTTTTCAAGGTCAAGGTAATTGTATTTATTTTGCCACTTACCCATTTGAAATTCAAGAACATGGTCACTGCGATGATTTAGTTCGATGCAATTGTACAGCTCGTCACCGCTGTGAATAGAATACATTTTTTCTTTGCAATCATATTTAAGCAGCTATAAAACAAAAACACACTTAAAATATTTAATTTACCACTGGGATCGCATATAAACTCGATATCGTTCTTCCTCGAATTTTGAATCTCGACCCATACATTTTATGGTGTATGTCTTGAAATTCCTGTGATCTTTAAATATTATTATCCCGCCTTCAACTTCCAAATTTGTCCACGTTCCTCTTGCCCATTCGGGAAAACGACATTCTGATGCTAATGCAATGGCTGGCCACATGGGCGGCAATGCTAACAATTCAAATGAAACAATTTAAAATTCTCTAGATATTATTATTTCATAATAAAAATTAATTGCAAATACATACTTAACATTAATGAAAACGTTTCAGCGCCGTACGTGCTGTTTACCAACCGGGCGTTGCTGCAAGTTGAATCAGGCGACAAAGCGAGAGAAATGCGTCCGCTTGATTTGTCTTCGTAATAAACCTATCAAAAGCTTTTTATTAGCTATTGTTACATTAGACGTGTAATTAAGAAGTACTCGGTACTAACTTACAGCGCAACGGTATTTGTGATCTTCAGTTGGATTAATTGGTGCATTTGGTTTTCCTTCTAATAATGCAAGATATCGTTCCTCGTTTGGTCCTTCCCAGTCTCCAAGACATTGATAGTGCAGTTCTGTCACAAAATCACAAATTAAGCTTTACATTTACTATAACATAATTACGTTTTTTTTTACCTTCAAGAGGAAACGAACATTGCTTTAACTTGGCACTCAGTGAAAATCCGTAAGGACAATTACTGAATTCTGCTGTTAGTTGTTTACAGTGACGGCTATTGTCGATGGACGATGAATACGTGGCTTTAAAGCGGCCATTTATGGGACAATAGGATTGTAAAACAACTATTTCTGGGTTGGGCTTTTCTAAAGACGTGAAAATTATAAATTTAATTTTGCTTATTGGATTTTAATGGCGGTAAATACTGTTATTGGAAGTGCAATAGTGCGATACATCGTTAGCAAAAGATGACAGATAAGTGAATATAGTGTGAGAAAAAGTTAAAAAAAAACACGGGAACTCAGGTATGGAACACCTACTGTATAGCATAATTTCTTTGGCAGTTTTGCTCATTATTGAAGATTCCGTTGGACAAGAACTTTGAGCTGATGCTTCATCTTTAAAACACTTTTCCAAACCTTACAACATAAGAAAAGTAAATTCATTTGCGTAAAAACTAATTTAAAAACAGTAATCAATGGATAAATACTTTACCATGAGTATAAATTTGTAGAACGTTATTTGACCGCACTAATATCACAATACACCGAAAACACTGCGACCTAAAATAACAGAAATCAAAATCCTAAATTATTGTTTTGTGAAATTTTTGTAAATCCAGTAAATCCAGAAAACCTTAAAACCAATAAAAATTGTTGGAATTTTTATTGTTACATCTGGAGAGGGCAATGTGCACTTGCAGTCTCTAATTTTAAAATTCCACCCAGTTTTTTTTTCACTCCCATTTATTTTCAGCTTCACTAACTTCAATGATCAGCAACAATTGTCAAATTCAGACACCAAAACACTATTTTTTTCTTTTACCATTTTTTCTTAGTTCCTATGTTCCATCTGGTTTTTTCTTCCTTCATTTTTTATTTAAAATAACTTAACACTTTTCAAATCCATTTACACTACATCCTTCGTTCCTTTCCTTTTTTCTTTAATCTATTATTTTTATTTTTCACATTTTTTTTCTATCTTAAGCCGTCTGTTGCAGATCCGTATCTGTCTCGCTCTACTGTGTAATAATCTGTCCACGGTCATCGGTTCCGCGCAGGTAAACACCGGATGTTTCATTGTTGAAACTCAGCGACCAGTAAAGCGCGTGCAATGTCAATGACGCCATAATTTTGCGTGTACAGTTTTTTTTTTTAATTTTAATCTCCGAAAAAAACAATGACCATCCAAAAGGAAACCGTGATCGTTCCTGCGTAACGTTTTATTTTAATTACTAAAAATTAACGTTTCTGTGGATTTAAGAATGACGAAAACTTTCAAATGTATTGTTATAAAATCACCTTTGACTTTTAAACAATTGTTTAACTCTGAGACATATTCGTTCAACGATCATTGTTAAAAACAACCGTGTTTTTTCTACAATAAAATTTAAATAATTTTATAACTACGTGTAACTTCATTTAACCTACCGTAGAGTCAATAACATACAGCACAAAAAACAACCAAAAAACAACAATAAAATTTCTTTCCACGAGTGCCATTGTACAATAACCATCTTCCGTGGGACCGGGAAGAAACCAGACTTTCTTCCCAACGACTTTTCACTTTTACAATTTTTTTATTTAATTTAAAAAAAAAAATTTTCCACGCAAATAATAGTTTACTTACTCTTCGCGTTCACGCAAGATGACACTGTTGCCTATTTTTCTGTAACACTCTCCCCAAATTGGAATGCCATCGCCAACGACCATCACCTCGTTTAGTTTAGAGGGGGTCCCGGGTTTGGCAGGAAGTAGGCCCATGAAGACGCCTTGGTATTCATCAGCAAGGTAGCAAATGCACGCACCTGTTCACAAACACAAAAATTAGGGGTTGAGTTTTCGATTACTTGAGTGGTTGCACGATGGGGGTTTGGGGGAATCAACCAACTGTTGTTTCCTGGTCAAGCAAGCAATGTTTAATGTCAAATGAATTTTAAAGAATTTCAGAGTACAAGATTCATTTTTTTAGGTAAAGGAGAATCTGCTAAGAGTTGTGTGTATATTAAACACAATTTTTGTTTAAAATTATTATTTTAGAGTATAATGTCGTTTTAACAATTAATTATTTGCATTTATGGACAAGTGAAATAAATGTTTTCACGTCCGACAGGTGGATGATAATTCTTAATGTCACACCTGTTGTGTATAGTAACAGTAAAAAAAATTAAATTTTTGCATAAATATTTAACGTTTTAACTTTTTTGTAGTTAGATGATTAATTTTAAGACATCTAAAATTTTTCAGAATTTCAAAATGTTTTATAACCATATTTTAACATTATTTTATAGTTCTACAGTTCGGGAATCAGAGGAAAAAGCTATTTCTTTATTTATTATTGCGTGATATTTAACTATTAAATTTACATTTCACACCTGCCGTTTTAATTACAAGTGTCTAATTTTGCAATTTATTGTCATCCAAAATCATGAATTTCTTTATCTCAGAATTTAAAAACCGCTAAATCATCAACAAGAAAAAAATATCTAAGACGAATTTACCGAACAATGAACGAATTCCATGATACAAAATCGCTTCAAAATGAAAAAAAAAAAAAAATTTCTCAAAACCACAGAAAAAACTAAAAAGAATCTTGTAAAAAAAATTTTAAAAAATCCACAAACATTTCATTCACGCTTTCCTGTCGTCACACTCATTCATGAGAAAGTTAGGGGAGGGTTTATGAAAGGGATTTCAGCTTGAAAGAAGGGATACAAGTTTCTCACGGTATTCATGAATGAAGGCCAGAAAGAAGGAAATATGAACCACCAAAAATCTGGACAAGTTAGGACATGTCAGAACTCATTTATTTTTCTTCACAATTTAATAACAGGTGGCCTTATTTTTTTAACAACCCACAGGCAACAGGTGTGACTCAGGAAAGATGGGGAAAGATTTGAAAATGGACAAGAGGGATGTTAAAAATTTTTAGTACCAAATTCCATCAAACTGAAATAGGTGACCAATAAATTTAAAATCACCTTAGAAAAATGACGTCAGAGTATTAATAAAACATGGTTTTGTTGTTCTAAAGTTTTCACTCCCTTCCCCTCTTGCAGATGTTATTCCCCCCTTCTTTTAAGAAAGTTCTCACCAGGTTGCCACCTGGTGTCTGATTTTCGCATGAAAAATACGCTACAATACGATGTGCAGATGTCTTATATCGACAGCTGCTGTCGATGTAACCTGTAAAAAAAAATTTCATAAATTTTTTTAACAAGTTTTTGTTTTATTCTAAGGCTAACCCACCAAACTAAAACTAGTTTTAAACCCCCAACTGTGTTTACTACTGGACAAATGTAACAACAACTCACTTAGCCCTGTTTTTCTCAATGGCCATGTCTTACCCCTAAAAACAGGGGTTGAGAAGAGAGATTTTGCCGGTTTTTAACTTATCCCCCACTCTCCAGTTTCAATGGAGAGCCAGTAGTTGGCTCTTTTCCGGTCAGGGGGTTCAAGTTTCACGGGTATTTGCCCGTGGGAAAGTGAAATTTATACATAAATGTGTAAATACTAAATTTGAGTTGCATATTTTTGAGGTTAAATTAAAAATTTCGCGCTTTAGCGCTCTAAAATTGTTAATACCAAGTGTACTCCGTATTGTTAGTCATGGGTTGGTAAATTTTACCACACCCAAACCAGGGCATTTGAAAAACACCTCCCATTCTGCTGCAAATGAATTGAGGGCCTGCAGCGTGACAACATTCCAATAGACCTTGAAAAAGAAAAGTCCCCGTAGGGGTTTTGTTTTCATTCTTATTGTTCCCATGAAGAAGACATTAGTAAGAAATTAGTTATATATATTTTTGTCTGCAAAAATATACCTGAGGATGTTGATGTTTTAAGGTTAAGGTACGTAGGTTAAAACTTGCACCCAAACAAATAAAAATGATGGTGACCAAGTTTGGTATTGATTGGGATTGTCTAGGTCGGTAATTTTGTTTATGAAAAGGCTTGGTTAATGCAAAGGTGTGATTATTTTGTACGCAATATTTATATGATATGTGCTAAATTAAATATATTTTAACGTGCAAGGACTATTTGTAAAATACTGCAAATCTTAATATTGAATTGAATTAGCAATGTCGAAAACAAAGCAAATTTTTCACAATCAATGAATTTCAATAAAAGAGTGACGAAAAAAAATGTCTTCTTACTCGTCAAGTTGTAAACTATCTCACGCAAAAAATGATATGATAATTTTTCGCTTCAGTCTGAGCGAAAATTGACAAGCAGTGTAAATAATTTGTCTATTTCTAACAATCCAAAACCCACATGTTCCCCTCCCCAACAGGTCTACGCACAGTAATACAAATCGAGAAATTATAAAATATTAACCCAGAAAAATTTTCAAACGCTAAAAAAAAATAATATAATTATCTTCCCCCTGCCATGAAAACGGCGAAACATAAAACTGCTCTCATTCAATTCCGTCTAATAAATTATCCATGAGATACAACTAGCAAAAGATCTGAGAATTTGATAAGGTATTACTTTAACTGTTTCTCATTCCGTTCACAGTTTGCGGTACTTATTGCGTGGGTGGGTGCCACCAACAACAACCGCGGGAATGTGCTTTAGATGAGATGGCAACATCGCCGTTAGGCAGGTGTACTGCGTTTGACATCCAGTTATAATTCCTCGTCTGCACACCGGGGGGTGCTATTGGCAGCCCCACCTTAGAGGGGTGGAAAAAGGGGGGATTTGGGGTGTGGGCAGACGATAACTGTGCTGGGTATTAGTGTAACAGAAGCTGTTTCAACCTGGATTAGGTTATTTTCGTGGTGTTGTGTAAAATTTAATAGAGTTTTAAACTGAAATTTTGTAGCTTAAAACTCTAAAATTTTGCAAGATTTTAGTAGAATTTTGTTGGAATTGATTTGAGAATTGAATTCAGTATCGTGAGTTAACGTTTAGGTTTATTTTATCGGTATTCACGTGGGACGAATTTGTAAAAAAAAAAATTGGATTTTCACAACTACCTAATTATAGTCAACTTGAAATTTTATTTTTTGAGGTAAAAAAATTTGTTGGTAACTGATAGTTTTGAATAAATTGAAAATTTAGGTTAGAAAATAAAATCACTATTATTTTCCGCAAATCAATTCGAAAAATAGCAATATTTACACGCATTAACACCTTAGAAAAAACTTACGGCATTTTTCGACCGTAACATAAAATTACTCTTTGTTGTTTTTAATCTAAAATCTATTCAGAAGAATGAAAATTTTGATTCCTGTTCACAAGTCACAACACAAAATATTCTTTTTTTGAATAGAAAATAATTCTTTTTTTCTCATTTAACAATCCACAATCAGTTGAATCAATCTCACCAACTTTAATCATACCATTCATCTCTGGCCATTTCCGTTAAAATTTATAACTGGACAAATAAATTCCGTTTAAAATCCTGCTACACTTTTAAAGTTGTCTTTCCAATGTCTCAGGTATTCAAGGTATGTCCACCACACCCAAAACTATTCATGGGAGTACCGTAATACGTGACATTTTTGAGGTTTTGTTCTACTAATCAATATTTTACATAACTGTTTTAAACAGTTCTTTTTTTGTAATTTTATATTTCAGTACATTCTTTTGAATGATTAAAAGTTAATTATTTCTACGCTGTGGGTAAAAATAAATAACTAAGTATAATTTTTATGAAATTTTTGAATTGAATTTAATATTACAATTTAAAATTGCTTAAGTTACTGATTTCAAATACAAAATTTAACTATTAAAAATAATTAATTAATTAAACAGAACTATTTTACTTACATAGTAGTTCATTCTAATCAATTTTGCAACATAAAAATGTAGTTTTCTTTAGAATAAATAGTGAAAGTTCATAAATAAGCAATAAAAGCGAGGCTTACCAAAAGACCGGTGATAAACCAACACCAAAAGAGCCACTAAACACACGTGCTGCCTCAGCTGCGTCCCCATTGCGACTGACAAGTGAGAAGCAGTCGGGTTTCTGGTACTGCTCGCATTTTGCATGCCTGCGAGATATGTGACGTCATCAAGGTGCGATCCGGCAGATTTCATGGTCTTTCTTCATAAAGCAAATTCAGAATGTGTTGTAACGTTGAGGCAATATTGTTTCCAAATGTTAAGGATGAGTTATATTAGGGATATAATTATTTTTGTGGTTAGCGTTACTTTTAAAAATAAAATTTTAAGCGCGGGTTATTCCGAATTTGATCCATGCGTGTGACGTCATGTTTCGTTGTCTACGGCGAGTGGCGTTTATTAGAAGTGACGTCAGATAGTTCATTCGAAATGTACACAATTCCTAGTAAGCGTTTTTCACTGACGTGAAACCAAAATATTCACATTTCTATTTAACTTACTTTAACCACCACACATATGTATGTGCTAATTTTCGGTACGATGGCTTACAAATGCCAATTTTAAAAAATAGGGATATCCTTCCGTACCCCCACCTCCCTTACACCCGTCGTTTCTGATTGGCTGACGTATCAGCCGCCAGCAGATTGGCCGCTTTTTTTCGCGGTTGCTTTGAACACGCAATTTCCATTGCAAGTCACCGAAAATTGGAAAGAAATAAGAAAGGCAAGAACACGTTTTTCACAAAGATATAAACTACATACTGTATAAACTTTCTCCATGATACAGTACATTATTACTGTATGACTTTAAATATCAACTTTGTGGTTGCCCTGTCCTCACAAAACTTGATCTTCTCCACAAAACAATTCTTCTGGTCACGTAGTTGAGTACGACAACTTTACTTCACCAATAACAAACTGCTTCACGCATTGACGTCCTTTGCCTTGTTGTAATCCTTTGTATACGTGCAGGAGTCGTGTTATCCTCCCCTGACTGCTCTAGTGCATAAGTTGTTTTCATCAAAAAGAGCACAGCCCATTCATTCTTTTTAACATCTTGCATTCTCGTGAGTTAACTCTTCAAGGAACTGAGTCCAGAATGGCCTTGTGTTGGATTGACACATCACAAACTAGCTGGA
>JAQIWS010001721.1:0-10379 GCA_034696085.1 Stigmatogaster subterranea | reverse complement strand
ACATTCTCATTAAATTTGCTTCCATCTTCGTTCGCTTCGATAAAAATTTTGTAACAATGGCGTTTCAACATAGTTTCAACATAGTTTCTTAACAACAACGACGATGTTTGTCAGTGGTTACGCGAGCGTAGCGGCGAAACGAGCGTATTTTTTACGAAAAAATCAATTACGAGTATCGCGGAGAGGCAATTACACCTTTTATTTATCTTTCGATTCATTTTTTATGCGCCGAATTAAAAATAGTGAACACAAAAGTAAAATCACGTGTCATTCAACTTCAACTGGGTCATCATCGTGTGAGAAAGTTGCAAAAACGACAGTTTGAAATAAAGGTGGAGGGAGATTACTTCTTTGTGGACGTATAGCTCGTGCGTCACTTTCTCAGCGCCCACCAATCAGCGCTCGAGCCGCGGTCGGTCGCTATTTAAAGGCAGAGAACTTCAAAAAGTTCGCTGTAGCCATGAGGATTCTTTCGGCGGTCGTAGTGCTGATCGTTTTGACATTGACATTCGCTGCCCCCATCAAGGATTACGATGACGAGGATTCTCCGAGCGATCTTTTGGAAAACGTCGATTCTCTTTTGAGAAATCGAAAATTTATGGATGCCCAGATTCGCTGCGTGAGAACGCGTAAAAATTGCGATCGCGTCGGCACCAGAATCGCAGGTAAGAAACACCCACCGAAAACGCTTCGGATCCGTTTAAAGTTATTTGTCGACGTTAAATCGTTAATTATACGATAAATGTTTCAAAACGAACCGTAAGATTTTTTTAGACGGACGCGAAAAGACTAAAACCTACGCGAGAAGATTTAAATTTGCGCGAAATGTTGACCCTGTAGACTCAGTTAATGGCAAATATAAGCAAAAAAAAAAAAATTACTTACGGTTAACTTCCTGGTCTTGTAAAATCTTTGTCCCGCGCGTAAACCTTGCCGGAGGGAAGGTTTGGCATCCGCGGTTCATTGACCACGAGGTGAATAGGGCGATCGAGGCGGAACGAGTTTGAGGTTGAGATTCGTAGTGACCCTCAAGTTTCGCGAAATCCGTTTTTTTTTTGTTTTTTGTTTTCTGCTCGGTTGGTAAAATTTTATCCTGTCGCGTGATTACTCTAACGAGTTTTTTTGTGTTTGCTCATTACAGACATCGTAAACGAACTTCAGAAAAAGCGAAGGTGTAATTCGTGCAATCGGAAAGAAAGGGCGCAGATGAGAAAAGTGATCAATTACGTGCAGATCAATTACACCCAATTTTGGCGGGAACTGAATATTAGCGAAGAAGTTGTGCGTAATTTAGACTGAAAGAAGACAAAAAAATTAATCGGCTACTATACTCGTCGTTCGGCGCTCGCTTAGTTTTCTATTTTTCTTTCAATTTAAAACAAAAAAAAAATCTTAATTATTATGTAAAAGACTTTTATTCAATTTTCAACAGTTTTCAATAATTTTAAAGTAATCTCTTTATTTTATGTACCTACGAACGATCTTTTGTCTCGCGCAGTCGAATAACTAGACTCTGGCAGTCCACAAAATTGTTTAAAGAAATAAAAGAAATAAAATGAATATTACAAAACTAATCTCTCAACTTTAAAGCTTAAATTTTGGAGAAAACAATAAAACACTTTTGTAACGCTTTTATTTACCAATTATACATTATACATAAAAAAATAAGTTTATAAAGTTCTGCTGTAATTGTACGACCCCCGATAGAATAAACAATTTTATCACGCGATTAACTTCTTTTAAGAAAAACGAAATAAAACAAAAACTATTGTCCGTAACGCTGTGACGCGATTGAAGTCCGTCTCTGGTATTTAATTTTATTCGAGTCCCTTTTAATTTGGAACTTTCCTTTATTGATCCCGCGATGACGCAAGTAGTTGGTGGCTCCCCTTTGCGGTAATAGTTGGAACTTTAAACGTCGCTTCCCCGCGTACTCGACGCATCCATGTCGATTAAATTGGATGTAGACGCGATCTTCGCATTTTTCTCTATCGATTAGAGAAAGAGATTAGCGATCGTCGTCGGAAGTTTTAATTCGAAAAATAAGAATCGAACGATGGTAACGGCTCGAGTAGTAGAAATTCAGGGAATCGGAGGTGAGTAGATATGGCCGAACGGAGGCCATTGCTTAATTTTTTTCAATTCTCTTACTCTCGGGATTTTGTACCGAGTTCGACTCCGGGAGACAATTTAAATCACCGCTTGACAAGCTTTAAATTAATTTTAGCCTAAGATAATTTTGACCGGTCAAATATTTTTTCTCAATGGCGAGAACCATCGTTTCTGGCAACGTATTTACCGAAAATTCCGTTCGATTAGTAAACGCGAACGACTACCCGGGTGGTAATCGTAAAGTCGTAATAAAGTTAAAAAAAATTTTAGGGCTTCGTTTAGACTCGGATGAAATTTCAAGGTCGAGGTCGAACATCTTCTACGATCGGAACGCTATCGGAAAAACTCCCCTCAGTTAGGCTGCACCACAATGCGCGAGAAGAAAATTGTTTTACCGATTCGGTAACAGCTGTTTAAAAGAAAATTTATTTTCTCACTATTTTATTCCGTAAAATACAAAGCCCGTCTGTGACAAATATATTAATGACATCGACACGAAACGTTAAGAAGAAGAAGAAGAAGAAGAAAAAAAACTTATGACGACATCGGGGATGTTCTGGCATATTCATTTATTTTAAAGAGTTTACAATTTGTTTCGTTCGCGCTCGGCGACTAATACGACGTTGTTTATCATTCCCTTCGCGCGTCACGTTGCACCGATAAAACGCGGCGTAATTTGGAATAGGAGATTTTTTTTTTTCCGCGTCGTTTAAGCTTAAACAGTACTCGTAAATAAAAGAGCGAGAAAGACTTTGCAAATGTAATTGAACTTTGTAGTACGGAACAGTTTCGAGTCGACGTATAATAATGAATTTGAATAAGGATCATTTTCCGGTAGTAAAATATCGAACGTTGCGTTCGAGTAGTCGTCATGACAACTCCGATCGATTTATTATTGCGCACGCGCTCGCTGCGTAATTTGATTAATGTCACGCTGCGTAGGAGTAGTCGGAGTGGAGCCAGAACGCGCACCAAGAAAAAACGCGTTCAAAACCCATTTAATTTCCGAGAAAATAACCGAAATAAAGTAAACGCGAACCCCCATCGAGTCTTATTGGAAAGAACTCGATCTCGACAAGATTAACGACTTACAATTTACAAAATACCATCTCGGTGTACTGAGTGTATTTATAAAAGTTTGCGTGCCCGTTACTTTTTGCAAATTGCGTGTTTTCACTGAGAATTCAATTTTGTCTCTTTATAGTCTCCACCGGAGCGTTAGTCGGCGTTTGTTTCGGCGCGGCATTTTTTATTTTGGCAGTAGCCGCAGTTACTTGCTTCTGCTATCGACGTCGTTTTTCTCATTCTAAATTACCCGGGCGTCGTTGCTCGGTCCCCGAACCAATGCGAAGACCTACAGCTGTAAGAAATCCCGGCGCTCCAGGGCCACTTTTGAAGAAAAGCCCCAGCCCCACGGGCTCTAAATCACCTCCCGGACAACAAAAATCGTCGCCCGATTCGTCGACGACTAAAGATGCTCCTGACACGCCAGTAAAAAGAAACGACTCGGGTAATCGCGGCGCCGACTTTGCGTAGAATCTCTCTGTTGACGTAAAGAATTTAACTCTATTTTTCAGGCAGGGACAACGAACCCGTAGTAAAATTCTACTTGGAAAAAGAGGGGAAACGAGAGATTTTAAAGGAAGACGAACAGCGCGAAAAAACCGACGCCGAAAAATCGACGTCGCTGGGTCATCTGTACTTTCGGCTTAAATATTTACCGCCGAAAAATGCGTTAACCATTACGATCGAAAGATGTTGCAATCTGCCAGTGAGAGAATTGACATCTTCCGATCCATACGTAAAATTGCAACTTTTGCCGGACAAACAACATAAAGTTAAAACCCGCGTCTTAAGGAAAACTCGAGATCCGATTTACGACGAAGATTTCACTTTTTACGGAATCGCTAGCAACCAATTGAACACGATCACTCTGCACTTCGTAGTTTTGAGCTTCGATCGGTATTCTCGAGACGACGTCATCGGCGAGGTAGTTTGCCCTCTGTCATCCGTGGAAATTAAAGACAATGTCGCGTCTTTGCATCGAGAGATATCTCCCAGAGATTTGAAAGTGAGGCGATTATTATATTTTGTATTTTATATTTTATATTTAACGAATTCTCATTTCAACTACACCTTCAGATTCGAACCCAAGGACGCGGCGAATTGTTAATTTCTCTTTGCTATCAACCGGCAGCGAATCGTTTGACAGTCGTCGTATTGAAAGCGCGAAATCTACCAAAAATGGACATCACGGGATTATCGGGTGAGATTAGTTTAACGAACCGAGTAAAAAGAGATTATACCTTTTTTCCCGCTCCAAGATCCTTACGTCAAGATTTACTTGCTGTACAACAACCAGCGCATCGCCAAGAAGAAAACTCACGTGAAGAAGAGAACCCTGAATCCAATCTTCAACGAATCTTTCGTTTTTGACGTTCCGAATAGCGAAGAGTTAGAAAACGTCTCTCTCGAATTCCTCGTACTCGACTGGGACAGAGTTACTAAAAACGAGATCATTGGAAAATTGGAACTGGGACCCGCGACTCACGGATCAGCTTTGCATCATTGGACCGAAGTGTGCTCCGCACCTCGGCGCCAAATCGCCGAATGGCATAAGCTTCGTGAATAAATCGCAAATTACTCGCGTAAACGATACGGATACGCTATAAAAACGTGTGTTTACATTTTATTACATTTTAAGCGATACCAAACGATAAAACCGGTGATGTATAATTTGAGTTTTAAGAAAACCTTTGAAAACAAAAATTATATCGATATGCTCACGTTATTGTCACGCGATCGAGTGTGGCGAAAATATTTGTAACGATTCAATCGATCTAAAAACACAAAAATATGAAAATATGAAAAGAAAGATTTAAAAAAAAAAATAATATATATATAAATATATTTCAATGTATTTACCATGATTTACATTTATTTTATTTCTAATTAATAAGTGTAAAAAATTGTAGTGAACGATACTTTGTAGTCAGTTTCGTTTGGCAGAAATAACACAAAACCGTAAAAGAAAACAATTAAGTTCTAACGAAAAACTTAATCGCAAATACAGTACAAGTCGATTGTTCCCCGTGGAGTCCACAAAAAAGGGAAGCAAACAGGAATCTTCCGACACAAATTAGAAACAAATTTAAAACACTAACAAAACACAAACATAAATAAAAATTTTCATCTTCTTCGGGCCTTAAAACACTGTAAATATTCCGCAGTATCGTTTTCTGCTTTGAGACAGTTTCCACTAAAATAAATTTAAATTCGCCGTTTATTATCTAGCTTCCGAATTTCAATTATTACTAGAACGAATATTCTGCGCAATTATTATGACTGCTCTAAAAAAGTCGCATAATTTATTCCTTACTGCATAATTCGAGATAATCTACAAAGTGCGGTACGCTGAAATTGTAATTTTTTGAATGTAAAATAAACGCAATTTTTTGAGAAACGCGTACCGCCGCCATCCATCGGCAAATTACTGAATTAAAAATAGTTTTATGCGCGTAAAATTTCAACCCATTTTTGTTTTTATTTATTTTTTGGAGGCACAAAGATTAGATAATCTTTCTCAAAAAATCGTATTTATTTGTCGTTAAGAAAAATTAAATTTTGAAAACAGCATTTGGAATGCTCTCTGTCACGGAAATATTATTCGGTAGACGTCTGTATAATGATTAGTGAAATGTACTTCTAGTCCGTCGGTAATGAACTTGGGTAAATCGTCAAAATCGTGTCGATTTTCGGCTGGCAATATTACGCAAGTTACTCCGGCTCTTTTAGCCTGAAAAAGAATGTAAATTAACGGGGGAAAAACCAACAAGCAAAATCTATTCAAATTCGTGTAGATTCAAAAATTCGAATTACGGCAATAATTTTTTCCTTGATTCCACCCACGGGTAAGATCTTCCCCGTCAACGAAACCTCTCCCGTCATTGCAATATTTTGTCTCAACGGCTTTTCCAGAGCTAAAGAAAGCAGAGCTGACACCACGGTACATCCGGCGCTAGGACCATCCTTGGGCGTGGCACCCTTCGCAAATAGTGACCAAAATGTATCGGTATTAAAAATTACCAATTTTATCAATTGAAATAAATTACTTCCGGGATGTGTAGGTGAATGTGAGCCCGATTCAGAAACGTATTATCGGGATATTTTTCAATCATAAAAGTGCGGGCGTAAGTTAATGCTATTCTAGCACTCTCTTTCATAACGTCTCCCAAGTGACCAGTTAATTCCAACGATCCCTCTTCTTTCCCGTCAGTCACTAGTTTTCTTCTTAACGTTGTTTCTATGTACAGAATAGAGCCACCTGTCGAGTCGAGTGAAAATTCGCGACGAATTAAAATAAACGCAAATTATCGTTTATGCCAAAATAGCATACCCATAGCAGTCCACGCTAATCCCATTACCACTCCGACGGGCGTCTCCGCGTACATTCGCTCCTGAGTGAAAAGAGGTTTGCCTACGTAATCTTGAAGCGTTTCGGCGTTGACGCGAACACTTTCGCATTCCTTTTTAACGATTTTGAACGCGCTTTTTCTTAAGATTTTTTCGATGTGCTTTTGCAAACTTCTCACTCCACTTTCCCGGCAGTAAGATTTGATGAGAATATTGAGAGCGTCCGCATCAATCATAACGCTATCTTCGCTGATTCCAGTATCTCGTCGAGCTTGGGGAATCAAATATTTCTACGAAATAAGCAATAGAGATGTTATTAAATTTCTCACGTATTACGCGTATTGTGATTAGCCGTACTTCCGCGATGTTCAATTTTTCCTCAGCGACGTAACCAGAAACGCCTATCATTTCCATTCTGTCTCGTAGTGGTTCAGGTATCGTGTCGGTTATGTTTGCGGTGCAAATAAAGAGTACCTTTCGATATTAATTATCGTTATGATTTTACAAGATAAAATAGACAGGTAGCCAAGCTTACTTTGGATAAATCAACGGGTACATCCAAATAATGGTCGAGAAAATTTGCGTTTTGTTCCGGGTCCAGTAATTCGAGAAGAGCGGAAGATGGATCTCCTTGGTAACCACGTCCTATTTTATCCACTTCATCGATTAAAACCAAAGGATTTTCTGTTTTCGTTTTTTTTAGACACTGAATTACTTTTCCTGGCATTGCTCCCACGTAGGTTCGTCTGCGCGAAAAAAATATACCTCGTAGTTGCAACTAAATATTCGCCAATAATCCCACCTGTGTCCTTTAATTTCAGCAACGTCAGTCATTCCGCCGACGCTAAATCTGAAATACTAAACGCACGGTTCGCTTAGTATATCGTGAACTTACGGTTCAAACTTTTTTTTCTCTTTAGCTACCTCTCGATTTAGCGCTCTCGCAATTGAACGAGCTACACTAGTTTTTCCTACTCCTGGTGGTCCGTGAAAACATAAAATTTTCCCTTGAGTTGATTTTTTCAATTGACTCACGGCAATAAATTCCTGTAAAACAGTTGACATCGATAATATTCCGTTACTATTTGGATGCGAAGTGACTTTGTCGCGTGTGGTACCAAAATTCTTTTCTTAACATCCTCCAACCCGTAATGATCTTCTTCCAACACCTGGCTAGCGTATTTCAAATCCAAATTATCTTCGCTCGAGATGCCCCACGGTAGAGTCGTTAGCCAATCCAAATAATTTCTTGTCACGCTGTAAATGTAAACTATCGTTACAGTATTTGTAGTTTACCAAATTATTTCGATTTTTTCGAAGTAGTACTTGAATTCGGACGAATGATTATCGAGAAAACCAAGTTTGCCTAATTCTTCTTCGATCACTTCCATCGCGGAAGACGGAACCGTCTTGCCAGCGAGCCTAGCTCGAAATTTTTCTTCGATCGCGTCCTTGTCTTCCTTTTCTAATCCTAATTCTTTTTTAATCACTTTAAGCTGCTCGTGGAGCATATATTTCCTGTGTTGCGTTTTTACTTTCTCTTCAACCTATTAAAAAAGAATCTGTAAAAACTACAAAAGATTGCATTCATAAAATAGCGCCGTTACTTCTTTTCCTATCTTCATTTGTAATTTTCCTAATTCGTATTCCTTTTTTAGTAAAGCCAACGACAATAATAACCGCTTCGAAATCTGAGAGCCGACAAGATAATCGTAAACATACACGGTTTAACGTAATATTTGTGGCTCGAAGTCACCGTACATCAGTTTCTTCTAAAACTTGTTGCATTTCGGCAGTTTCTCCCGATGAAATAGCTGCTCCTAAATCACTTAAGTGGACTGGATTATCCACCACTCTTAGTCCCGGTTGAATCATGTGCAAGACAGTTTCTTTGTACAGAGGATTTAGGGAAATAATGTCTCGAATGGTTTTCAGAATTTCTTGAGTCAGAGCCTATTTAAAAAAAAAAAATAACTCAGCGTTACCGAGTAGTAAATGATCGATAAAAACCAACCTTCATTTCTTCCGTCGTCTGAAAAGCGTTGTGCTGAACATTTTCCACTTCGACCATTAAAACTGGACCAGTCGCTGAATATCCCAAGACTTCCAGATTTTTGGCGTCGTGAGATTGCGTCGGCTTCCTTCGTCGTTTGCTTTGCTTCGTCGTGGTTGCGTTTTCCTTCTCTAGTACAAATACATATCGCGTTACGTGACACACGGTCAACTTAAAACATCTCGAACTACGCGACTATACCTATAACTTCCACTTGTTCCGGACTTATCTGATGAAGAATTCGTATCCTGCGAGACGCCAAATGATTATTTCCATTAACTTGGACCGCAGCAATTTTAAAATAGATTCTACCGTAACCGTTGGTACTTACCGTCTGTACGCTTGTACTATCATTCTTAATTTGTCGCCATAATCGTGTAAATCCTGAATATGACCGAAAGTTCCGACGGTATACAAATCGTTCAAAGCTGACATTATCTCGTTTTCGTTACTAAACCGGAGTAAAATTTTAGCGCGTTTTAACACCAACTTCAATCGTAGTAATTAAATTTTTACTTGTCGTCTTTTTTGAGAAATATTCCAACGTAAGGCGAACCTAATCGAACCTTTTGACGTATTAAATCCATTAAAGTTTTGTCAGTTATCTGCAACAACACCGAAGCATATTTAAATATAACGTTATTTACTCTCGTAATTTAGCTCAAGTTACCTCTATTAACTTAACGAATCTAGGAAAGACTGGATGTCCTTTAATCGCTATCACTGGTACGCGAGGCCAGTCCTCGGGAATTTGTAGCACCGCTGGAAGAATTTGTTTCTCTTCCTCATTTATCTTATCGGTACCCTTTGCCGACTCCGATTTCTCATCTTCGTTCTCTTTCTTAGCGCAGTAATAACGAATGGGCTGAAAATCAATCGTGCAACTATCGCTCCTTCGCTTACTAAGTGCCAGTGTGTTTTGATTCGATGATGCAATGCGAGAGCAGGAATGAAAACCTCGAAACAAAACTCGAGAAGCGCGCGTAGAATTCAACGTAAGGCATTCGTCTTTCAAAATATTCGTTAATTTAGCAGCGTAGTAACTGCATTTTAGATACGACGGACTTTTGCGCGGTCGGTAAAAAGTAACCACACGAGGATACAACAACGCCGCCATGACTTTAAAGACGTGAGAGGGAGGAGCTACTGACGTGACGTCACCAACATGGTCACGGAAGACTGACATCTTGCATCACATCCTATAGTTTACTATAGGCGCTGATGGGATAGGTTATGTTTCGCCAAAGTAATCCGCCGGGTGGCAGCAGAGTAGGATATGGCAAATTTCAAAGTGACAAAACGTTACCAAAAGTGGGGAAAAAAAAATCATTGAAACATTAAAAAAAGTTGACATGCATTATGCACAAGCACTTTTCGGGCTATTTCTGTATTTTAGGAAATTATTAGGCGGAAAATACAAATCAATTTTTTACAATGTTTTGATTTAATTCCCTTTATTTTACATTGAAAATAGCATGAAATAAAAATTTATTTGGTATTAATTTCAATATTCTCTAAATACTATCAATAAATTTTTCAAATGAGTTGAGAACGAATTACAAAATATAGGACAAACAGGAAATAAGTTTAGGATAGAAAAATGCCATAGCTCTCGTTAGCCCCACGGGAAAGTGGGTTGATCCCGGGGACCGCGAAGAGGTGAGAGTTGGTCTTAACCCCGGGAAAAATATTTATCGCACACTACGATAGTCGAAATTCGGCTCCGAATTTCTGGCTGGAAAAAAGAAAAGGGTTAATCACAGTAAAGCACCAAACTATCAAAATCGAATGAAACGCATCG
>JAQIWS010001720.1:0-10379 GCA_034696085.1 Stigmatogaster subterranea | reverse complement strand
TGAACTACAAGGCAACATACTGAACTACAAGGCAACATACTGAACTACAAGGCAACATACTGAACTACAAGGCAACAGACTGATCAACAGGGCAACATACTGAACGACAGGGCAACATGCACAGAGGGCACGCAATACACAAAACATCAAGCACTGGACACGTGATGTTACGAGAGCTGATTAATTTTTTTCCGCCATTGAACATCTTACATTAAAACTAAAGCATTCTTACAACAATTTAAAGCCTGATTCTCTCGTTATTTTAAAACACGTATCAAAATGAAGAAGTAAAAGCCAACGAGAAAAATCCACTCGCGTTCGAACGGAAACGAGCCTCGCAGTGCGAGATGGGATTGCACTACTGAAGCGCTCCTCGCGTCAAAAATTAGAAACACAGCTCGAACATCAACTGTTTTAAACTGCGAAAAGTATCATGGGTCCATGATCACGTCAGTAGACAGTTTTGTTTATTTCTTTCACCATATTATCAAAGTTTGAGCGTGAAATTAAAATTGAAACCCGCGTTGAAATGATTATATAAAGCTAACTTGTACAATATTGTAATAATCACTAAGGACACTGATTTGTCACAAATCCCCCATGTTACAGGGAGAGGTAAAAGGAAAATAAAACAAATTTCAGTGATAATTTTATTCTAAAACAGAGTATTCACATATTCAGTAAAAGAATTAAGTATCAAGCAAAAGTGAACAAATTTCACATTTCAGCCTAAGTATTTAAATACTGCAAAAGCGCAGCTAAAATATTGCTCTACAAATACAAATCATTCGGACAGAATGTGTAAAATGTACGATTACGCTTTATCAGATTTTTTGCTTCGACCGTACATGTTTTGCACAAACATCTGCAGTAAATAAAAATATCCAACATGCAGACAAGACAATTGATATATTACTCAAAAAATGGATAAACTTACAATTTGTTAACATAATCTTCCTTACATGAGATAATTAAAATACTTATTTAATCCACAATTTTTGAAATCTATTACATCGTCACTTGGTACGGAAGGGGATGAAATTGTGGCATGCAGTATTTGTAGAAAAGACTATCGGCATAGCTATCACGGAGTACTCAAATTGCAATCACCACAAAATCTTGATAATATGGTGAAAGAAATAAACAAAACTTTAAATTCTGCTCAACAACACTAAATTAGCCTTCGTTCACCACACAATCTGTTTATTTTACGGTAACATTTTGTAAAAATTGTGCGATCATGAAAAATAAAAGGTGAATATTTCTAGTTTGTACCTATTAATCAATCAATTGACCTTAATTTGATAAAGGATCGGGTCAAAAAACAAATTTCAAAAATTTACAAGTCTACAAATTTAACAAAATATCACATCTGCTCTTAAGGCAATATTCTATTGCCGCTTACAGTAATACCCATTATCCTGTATAGATGCGTTATAAACATGAAATGCATATACTGTACCCAGCTATAATTAAATGGAAACTTCAACGACAAACTTATTTGAAAAGGTTGTTGAAATTGTCCATAAAAATAATATACTGTAGAACTTTTTGATCATTGTCAAACTAAGTTCGCAGATTATTAAAATTAATTGCGTAAATGTTATTTCTCAATAGAGTGCAAAAATGTGTGCCCTAATTTTTTAGCGTGAATAAACTTGTGACATGTAATGGTGAAACAAGTTTTTCACAACATGTACAGTGCGGAGCTGTATTCAGAGTTAAATGGATTCTCAATAAACCGATTATTTCGATTTTCAGACATTCAGAATACTTAACACCCAAGGTTTTGAAATATTCGATAATAACTGGAGTTACAACTACACCATTTCCCAAAACTGATGGTAAATTTTGTAAATACAGGTATCTTCTAGCTAAACCAACTAACAAGCAAAATCAGTCAAAATACAACAACACTACATTAATTGCAAAACTGTTAACTGACTCAAGGTAAATGCCCATTAAATAATGTAAATTAACGGTAACAAGCAACATTTTGCCGCCGTCATTCCAGTTTCAGTACAAACTAATATTTATGAAAGTCACTACGCTTACTAAATGTCTGAAAGACCACAAAAGCTACGGTTTATTTTGACAATGAAAACACGAGAAAACTGCAAATATTTTCTTCAGGAGTAATGTATCCTACACCACAACATTAAATTGTAACTAATAATCTGTGGCTTGTGTGTTTTTCTACGATTTTCAATTAAAAATGAATTTACCTTGAAGATTACGAATAAACGTACGATAATAATACCGTAAGTAGAATTTGATGTGTCTTATTGAAAACTGGAACTTGAAACAGAAATTAATGTAAGAATATTTTCCATCCCAAGCAAATCGTGCAGTTATAATGTCAAATTGCTTAAAATGTTTCCATATACTTTAAAAAAAAAGTAACGAATGGTAACATTTGCAACAACTGTAATAGAACGTTTTGCTCTCCACAAGAATAAGGAACGGAAGGACCCTGGACAAATAAAATTACAAATTAATGTACAATATTGACCAACAATTCCTCATTGAAGAGCAAGTATTGTTTTAATACTGAAAACAAAAACCAGCAAAACACGACTTATTTTGCAACGTATGACTTTAGAATTTTACGGGTTGACTACTGTATTATATCAATTTGAATAATCAATTTACAGTGTGTACCAAACTTTGGACAAAAACCAACAAGAATATTGCTCAAATTTTTGAATTAAGCATGTTACGGTAACGTAACATCATTTTAAACTAATAACTGCGAATTTTTATGAAAATGACAAGTAAACCACAAAGGCAATAAATACATAGTTTAAATTTTAATATTTAAAACTCCTATAAGTAAGTAGGAGCTAACGAAAAATCGTCAACTCGCATTTACGGTTTTGAAATTTGTATAAAATTTCACCTTTGTCAGCACTGAAACAATTCTATTCAAAGAAAAATCAAAACTACAATAAACAGTTAAAGTTTAGCAGTGTTGCGTAGTAACTTGATGACTCGAGAACGGATCTTGTTGATAGGTCTAACTTACGCAGAAATTAATTCCCAATTTCTCGCTAAACAAATCAAGCAAACTGTTCACGTCAAGTGCAATTATTCCTAATTCCCGAAAATAATGTCACGTTTTGCATTTTCTACCTGAGTAGATTTCCACTTAAAATTGACAATTATGACTATAGAAAACGGTTCCATACCATTCAGTCAAATGAAGACATAAAATAAGGAAACAAATTTACAACCTCTGCACAATTTGTAAATTTGTATTCTTATTTTACAGGCAGTAATAAACGATAATTTGTAAACATTTTATGCTTGTTGTCCAGAAAATATTTAAAAATTTAATGTAATAATCATCAAGTTTGCACTTGTCTACACAATTTCCAAAAATCTGAAGCCTAATTATTTAACTCACATACTGGATGAACATGGATACTAAACTATGTTATTTCAAATTCTAAGCTAAACATCAGATTAATCTTGTCTAGTACAATAGCAACCACGAAACTCTGAGGTACGGGATTTATAAGAAGAAATTTGCCAAATTGGAGTACTAACACACCAAAACTTCTACCCACACAATACGTCACGAAACAATTCAGCGATATTTGCTATAAAAAAATTAACTAATCAGAATTTATTACTACAAATATCAATTAACTGAAAATATTCACGAACTTCTTTTGGCGTCAATAGTTGAATAATTAACTAATAAATTGGAATTTACAATAAATTAAAGTCGAAATTAGTAACACTTACGTTTAATATCCTGCAAATCCGAGTACTACTAATCACCAAACCAAACATCAATTGTTTTCAGTCAAACACTGAACGACAAAATAATCGGAATTTTGGTAATGACTAATGAATGAATAAATCACACACGAGAATTATTAGGCACGACAGTGATTCACTGAAATCGAAAATTCGTATCATTTGATGAATTGTGTAAGTGTAATTTCTTTCCTGTTAGACTTTCTAAACAGACTTATTTTCAAGAAAAAATAAGTTTTCATTTGAGATTTACTTAATTTCTAGTTTAAGAAGCTATCTGTTTCACTGCGTTGTAATTGCAAAATGTAATAAAGAATAATTGAAAATACGGTAGTAAATGTGAAAATTATTTTTACAATTTAAACTACGACATCGCCCCTGCGAACAATTGCGCACAAGTTTTGTACAAATTTCGTAGGCTCACGTCGAAAAATTTACTGTAAAATCTAAATGGCATTATGCAGTCAAACGTTTAATTTTAGCAATTTAATATTTTAAAAGAAACTAAAACGTCGATCTCACGTCGATCTCACGGATATCAACTCCTAATTCAAAAAAAAAAATTGATGAGAAAAGTAACTGGAATACCACGCAAGAAAATTTACCAAAGACAATATTAAAAATATGGTACAGTGCGGTAGTTTTGCATTTTAAAAGAATTAAAAACACGACAGTTCAAGTTTTCAACTATTTTATATCACACCAAGAATATTTGACAACAGCAAGAATATATTAGACATTGTGTACACAAGCTTTGAACATTTAGCATACAAAAAAACAACTTAGCACTACTGAAAAACAAATTATTCTTGATTCAATCCACATATTTCTTGAATTGTTGGCCAAATCGAGAACATATGCTTTTTCTGTAAATAATTTTCAGTATAAACTTAGTAATGTATGTTTTAATTCATTATTTCAACAACGATAATAAATTCGAATTAGCTTGAAAACTATAAAAAAGATACCTTACACGAAGAAAAATATTTCTAAATATTGTTTTCAATGCAATCAAGTCTTGTACAATTATAAATATCAAATGGTATTAGAATTTCATTTTCGTGAACGATTTCAAAGTAAATTTTAAAAAGATGTAAATGTAAATCAATGTAATATAATGTCCACGTGTGACAATTCAAACACTAGGACTTTTCCTTGAACGTTAAATACAATTTATATCCCGTAAAGTTAGTATACAGTAAACTCGCCACTTTTAGTACTGCCACTTCCGGGCAAAATACTATTTAGAAAATTTTGGAAAATAGTGTTAAATTAGCATTAAATTTTCAAAATAAATAACCATAGTATGAAAATGTAACACCTGTTAAACGGAGTAGTAAATTTCACAATTCAAGCCTTAACATAAATCATGTTTAACACCGCCATTTTTGTGCAATTTACTTCGTGCGCGAGACAAAAATTTGTCGATTTAAATCATATTTCTTGGTGAATAAATATCTCAAATCGACAAATCTTTATCGCACAAGCCTTAAAAAACTATCCCGCACCCACAAACGCCATTTTTTGTACCTTTGACGTACGGTATCCCTAATTTAAGCCTACATTATTTACGCTGCATGTTACGAAAACTAATTCACTTTTTCCGGGTTACTTTTAAACTAAAGCATTCTTACACTAACTTAAAGCCGGATTCCAGAGTTATTTTTTAAAACATTTATCAAAACGAAGAAGGAAAAGCCAACACGAAAGATCCACTCGCGTTCGAACGGAAACGATGCGCGCGTTGCGAGATGGGATTGCACTACCGAAGCGCTCCCCGCGTCAAAAATTAGAAACGTAATGGGTAAATAGCCCACCATATTTAAATGAAAAAATCTAAATTATTTTATGATTTTGCAGCTCCTAAAAAAAGACTTCAAAGCTGCGATGTCTTGTTTTCGAAGATTTTGACAACTACGAGCATTCTTTTTCCACAGTGAAGCTCCGGGTGTCATTCCGGTCACGTGTAAAAATTGACTTCCTCTGGTGGAAAACCACAAAACCTCTGACCACAATTATTTGCGAAAACTGTTGATAAGAAATCGAAAAGTTGGCTTCACTGCAAAGTTTCAAGTACTGCACGCAGCTGATTTTAGTGATTTTTATTCGTTGTTTAGAAATTAGTTTTGAGTGATAGGGACTGGAGCATGAAAGGACATGAGCATGGAATAGTGATTTTTACGGTGCTTTATGAAAATATTCATTTACAGAACAACCTAAATATTTTACACAAATAAATCGCAATTACGGAACAACGTTTTTAGCTAGAAATAAAATTTTTCCGTCCGTTATATTTTGAAAAAATAAAAAAAATTCAAATTTTTAGTGTTGCAAAAATGTACAGCCACTCACGTTAACGTCCACGATCCACTTTTTTTAATTTTTATTTTTAAAAAATGGTTATTTTAGTAACTCCAATTTCACTACACAACATGCATATAGTCGGACATTCTTGCTAATGGCACGTGAAAAGTAAACAACACAAGAACCATCCAGAACCAGATTATGAAGGTGATAAGTGCAATTGACATCTTTACATAGATAATACGGGAAATAAAATTAAGAACAGATATTTCGATGTTGAATAACACAGAAAATGGAAGCAATTTACCAAGATGACGAAAATCTAACCTGCGGCAAACATGGAGACGTTTGAAGAAAAACAGATCAACGCCGTATGTTTGAGGGAATTTCTTCATAACAAAACCAATCCTGACCATTCTAAACAGCAGAAAATTAATCAAACACGGATCAAAGTTAAAAAAAAATATATAAACATCCCTACCAGCTTGAACCAATTATGGACAAGCTGTGGAAAGATTTTGAAAGAAATTCAATTTCAGGGATTGTTTTTCTTTTAAGGCTTGTCCCTCTTTTCTTTTGACACTCCTCAAAAAGGGCTCGCCTAGAAAAATGGGTTTCACATGGCAATGTGGAAAAGGGAGGAATTGATAAGTGGGAGAATAGTAAACCATTTAGAACTCCTATTTAAGGAATAGTTGGCGACATAGAACTTCAGTCTCTCACTAATAATCAGCAGTGAAACGTTGAGATGGGGTATCTTCAACTTACATTTTCCGATTTTGCGGTCAAAATCAGTGTGTTTACCATAGAAGGGATGGAGGCGACCACGGTTGTGGAGTTTGCCGCCTCATCAAACTTTCATTTGGACAAACCCCACGAGGGTAGTTACGTCCTAGAAGAATGCCCACATGACCTGGCCTGGGAGGCTTATGTGCGAGTTCGAATCGCACGTACATGTTGGCATAGTAGAAGATGCATCAGAAACGGCGCATCTGAACATTATTTTAATGCACTTCGAGTCGAACAGGCCCAATTTTAGGACGTGGTTCCTTAAGGGATGGCCATGAGATGGGACGACAGGAAGTCAATACAGCAAGGGACGTTTTGAAAAACACAACTTATATCTGGAATTGGAGTTTTGCTGAGAAAAAATTGAACAATTTGGAATTGACTTGTGACGGTCCACTCATCCGAGAACGACTTAATTCGTCGTTTTCTTAGACGTTCGGCCACTTACGATCCTCGCGAGTGACCTGACGTCACGGTTGACCCAGATTTAGAAAGGGGTCATCGGGACTTACCTTACCACCACCATCCTGAATACACGCTTCGTTTTTCGTTCCCCAAATTCACCGTCGAGTTTGTCTCCGCTGACTTTGTTGGACCGATTGGAGCTACAGGATTCACCGTAAGGGAGATCGATTGCCCAGAGTACGAGGAAAGAGCAGAGGAACGTTTATCAACGCGCTACACGTTGTAAAAACGTCGAATCGAGACCAAGTCCTTTGTGCGCCGCCATTAACGACTCTTAGTCGTTCAACTCGTATTGTATACCAACAGCTTTGAGCGTGTTGAATAACTTTGTTGGTTAATAAGTCTAAACCAGAGTAAACATTTCAATTACTTTTATTTCATTCTTAAAAGTCTCATTTGTTACAAACTTTGCGCGCGCTATTCGCTCGCGCCGAATCTACGCCAAGTCTAAATAACGAAAAGACCGAGTTTATAATTAACACTTTGCTTCACCCCATTCTCAACCTTAAAAACAGGCTTATCGAGATAAAACCAGAGAAAGGAGCGTCGCAGACTTAGAAATGTTACCTTTAATTTTGAATGTTGCAGTGAAGAATTTCCATGTATTGATTGTTGGATTATAAAAAGATATTGATTGTGTTGAATTTAAATTGAGTGTTGTGGTTTTTGAGGTCATATAGATAGGCAAAGGTGAGCCGCGAAGTTCGCGCCAAGAGCGTACTTGCGGTCTAGCGAACGGGGTAGTCCACAGTGCCTTAATTTTTTAGATCAATTTATTTTGGCCATTTTGATGGTAAAAATAGAAATTTTATTTGAACTTAACTGATTTTACACAGAAATTGATTCGTGATAACTACAATATCTTAAGTTGGATCCTATAGATTTGAGTAAAATAAAAGATCTTTATAGGTTAGAAAAAATAAAATTTTATTATGGGTGTGATTGGAGTAAATAAGAATTTTTTAACTTGATAAAAATAAGAGTTTCAAGAACATTGATATGAAAATAAAGCTATATAAATTGGTAATTAAAATAAAGCTATATAAGTTTGTCAAAATTAAAATGAGGTTTTAGACATTTCATTAAAATAAAATTAAAAATTTTATAAATTTGATTTGATTAAAAAATAGAAATTTATACATTTGATTAAATTCATTTAGGATTTTATAAGTTTGATAAAGAAAAAATTGAGTTTTAAAAGCAATGTGGGTTTTGTAAAGTTTGGACTGCTTGATCTCGTGAAGACAAGCATGTGTCTACATGCAGGGCAGTTGGTAACAGGAAATTGGATGTAAGGCTTCTCCTGGACAAGAAGTCCTTACGTGAATTGTTTGACATGCTCAAAGACATACCTGTAAATATTTTACAGTTAATATGAGATCCAATGAATTAACTGAATTGTAAATTTTCCAGATCACTGGCGAGAGGTTGAAAAACTACGCAACCTCCCTCACGGCATTTGTGAACTTTTCGATCCACAATACCAATATCGAAAAGGATGGTATGTAACAAGATGCAAACAACATTTTACCACACAATCTAATTACTGTTTTCATTAGACCCAGATACAGTATCTTTAAAAACTTGCTGGGCTTAAAGTCCTCAATTGCCGAGTGGACGAAGGAAGCCAGTAGGCAGGGTGCCAATGAGCACAGGAGAAACTGTTTTAGGACGACTTATCTCCAAAAGGACTTGACAACAATGCACGAGGTGTTGGCGATATTCCGGTACCCCGATGCATTGAAGGACTTGTCACTGGCATACTCGGAACTGCGCAGTGGCAAGTACAATGACCACCCCTTCCTGATAGTGACCAGGTAAGATGACAATAATTTGTTGGTAGAGTAGCACTAATAATTTTAACATCTCATAACAACAGTGTGCTTTTACCAAGGGCAGAGACCTGCAGTTATGGCAAATTTCACCGTCGAGGAATTCTCGAGTGGGGAAACTGCGTTTGGGCTGCACACGTTTCAAGTACGCGAGCACAAAACGGGCGCAAAGGGTGCAGCCCAATTCTCTTTGGACACCTCGGAGTTCCGAGACTTCAAAGAGTATTACACGAAGTTTCGTCCAATGGCCAAGCCTAAGGCCAGGACATTCTTTGTGAATACTAATGGGAAAGCCATTAGCGGTAATGGTTCCCGTGAAATTAGCAGGCTCCAAGAACCTTACGGCCTCGCCGTTAATGCTAATATGGCTCGTAAGGCATTGGAGACTGCAGCTGTAGGTCTGCCCGAGGTGCAAAGAAGGCACGTGAGCATCGGCATCTCTCACAGCGAAGAGGTGGCCGATCGCACCTACCGGCTATCAACCGCTGAGAGGATTGCCAAAAATTCTCGGACTATCCGCGCTCTCGCTAGAGGTAAGGAATGAGGAGGACGGTGATGAGGATGGTAAAGATAGCGATTGTTTTTTTACGAAATTCTTCAATTATTTCTTCAGCACGACCTTGGCCATTATCTCTATTATATAAAAAGATGTCCAAATAATCCCCAGACAAATTAATCTTTAGCACTCTGCCATGCAAATAATCGAAATATTATCAACAAACTCACTTTCGGCACTCGCGTCGATGAAAAACTGTTCAAGTATCACTGTATTGTGCATTTATCTTTCAAAGTAAACGCACGAAGTATACAAATGTAGAGGTTATTTAAATTCGCACATCAAATAAAAACTGCTCAAGTGCGCTCTGAAGCATCACTAACAGCGCTATACCAGAAGTAAATAAAGAGATAGAAGTATGACACTCCTCGGATTGGTGCATGGGGCTCTGTTTCATTTTAAACCCACCATTAGCTCCCCCACCTTTATCGATGGCCATTTTTGGAACCACTGCTATGACTCATTCACTGCGTTCAGTGGAGCATGGTGTGAGTTTTCAACATCGTGTCCTAAATCCTGCGCATGCTCAGTAGTGTTTTTCTCACCTGAGCAAGCGCTTGAAGATTACTTAGGTAAAATTTAAAATTTGGTACCAAAATTAAACATTAACTAACGAAATTATGAAATAGACGTTACTACATAGAAATTAATTATTTCTTTTTAAAATT
>JAQIWS010001719.1:0-10380 GCA_034696085.1 Stigmatogaster subterranea | reverse complement strand
TGAAATTAATCGTAATTACAATTTGAAAAAATTGCACGTTAAATTGAATCGGCTTATACGAAATTAGTTAGTTTTCCTTCGCGCAAAGAAAATTGAAATACTTTAAAATGATTTTTTTAAGTATCTTATCTCGCATTCCCAGCCGGAATAAAATCTTTTGTCGGATTGATTTGCTGGCAGTTTTAAGACTGAACGCTATGAGAATCAATTTGCTACTACTTAAAATTAGAAAAAAAAATTGGACATTACTTTTTTTTTAAATATCAAAAAACTTTTTTTTTTCATTTTTTAATTGGAATAACTACTAAAGCAAAAAACCTACCTTAAAAATTAAAATTGTAAAACTAATTGTACGTTAATTAAACCGTTCGAAGATAACGAAACAGTGATTGACAATATTAACACGTTTTATTAAATTTTCGCGAGCTTTGAAATTTACATAAATCAATTAAAACTTAGCTGTTTGCAAAATTAAATTTTCACTAAAAATTATGCGAACTTCAAATTAAAAATTAACCGAAAAAGAAAAAGGTTTTTAAAAGCACGATCTTCGTCTGGACACGAAATAAAAAAAATTTCCTACTGAAAATTCAAAGATGTGATAAGCAAAAAAAAAAAAAAAATACTCGACTAAGCGCGCATATTTTATACCTTAAAGTGATGGTGGCACATCAGAGAACGACGATCATGAAGCAAACGACGGAATGTCAAAGACCAGTGAGTCAGAAAATTACCTGACAACTCGTATTTCCTTTCTGCGTAAGGTGACACCTCGAAAACCACTTTCGAAGCGATGCATTTCGTTTTTATGATAAATTCCCTCGTTAATATTTCTCAACTTCCACTCCCAAAAAAAAATTTTTTTTCTGGTTGCTTATCTCTTAAACATTGACTAAATTTTTTTTCCTTCTCGTTCTCGATTTATTTTTCATTTAACGCGAAAAATTATAATTTTTAACGAGACAATCAGAGTACGCTTTCTGAAAAATAACACGTACTTTCTCCCTATTTCACGTTATTAGCAGCTTAACGTAACATGTTACATTGAATTAACACGCGAGCAGACATGATCCCTACTTAAGCTCGTGCGAATTTAACTTCCCATTTTCACAGTTATCTAGTGTGACAGCTTTCTCCGTGTAAACTGAGGCAATTCCCCTCGCTGGTCGATTCAAGAGTGGATTAACATTATGTAAATTGTTCTTCATTAGACACTGATCCTGATTCAAATTATTCTGATGAAATAATTGTACGGGGTTTGGATACAGCAATTTTTTTTTTATTTTTTTTAAACCTCGCTCTTCCGTTGTTCCCACTGAGTCATCTTTTTCCCGTCGAGGGAAATGAGTATTTTTCTACTAACAAAAAGTGTTCAGTCGATCCCTTCAACGGATAATTCGATTACGCGTTTAATTGTCACTTGATCATCGTAATCAAAACCTTCAAATTGTACGTAAAGGTGATTCATTAATTAATTCCCGAGAGAGGATCACTTTTCCATATTTACAGATCACAAAAGGGGCTGTGTTTAGTGTCGAGGAAGAATCTGCTTCGTGGTTTTATCCGTTGGGAATTTTATTTTACCGTTCTTGGTAAACCTTCTGCCATCTACGTGTTTGTGTAATTGCGCTAACGGGAAAGATGAGCGAGAAATGAAATTGGAGCCTCCCAAAGTGAAACACCCCGAAAATCGGTAAAAAGTTAATCATGTTGGAAAATTTTCTGCAATTCTCGTTTATAATTACGTCATTTTTAATTTTAAAAAGTAATTTTTAGTTCAGTATTTTTTCAAAATACAAAATTTTTTCGATTTTTCGCTGGAAACGCGGATGACGTAACCTTTTTTCAACCCTCCATCGTCGAAATTATGAAATAAAATCACCACAAAACCAGTAAGTTAAATATTTTATATTCTCCGCATTCAAAAAGCTTTTGATGAGATTCACGAAATTTTTCCTCTCTTTCTCCGTTTTTCCAAAAAAAAAAAAAAACCAGACGTAACTAAAATAAATCTAAATAATTCATGCTTAAAAATTTACGTTTAAATGTTAATGAGATTTCTCGTTCGGACATAGAATTTACATTTACATTAACGTAACAATAATTCATGCAATGAAATAATTTATCATTTTACCAGAAGCTTTAGTTAATGGAAACGGAAAAAGAAAAGGTAAAATGTGCAAATATGCTTTGCCGCCGTAGCAGGTGAACAAGCGCGACCTTTTCTACAAGGTTGATATTAGGCCCAAGTGAGGCATACAATAAGTGAACGTTAAAACCCTAAAGGAATTTTTCTTTGGATGTGAATGAAGATCTGAACAAATGTTTAATGTAGTAGAAATGCATTTGAACCACATAATCAAGTTTTACTTTACCGAGAGTGTAATTTAAAGCTTCATCTTTTAGAAACTACGCGAATAATTTTGTTGACTGCGGTTTGCAAAATTAGCCTTCAGCATTAAATTTTTTTTTCTACTGTAGATAGAAATTTAAATTTGTGATTTAAATTTGCGAAATAGGGCCGTGAGTAATTGATAGGAGTGAAAAATAAAATAAGTAATGTGATCGACGTGTTTAAAATATTTTAAGGCGGAGCTAAGTTAAGTGAATAGCGAGGAAAAAAGTAAATAACTAGGCAGTAAAACTGCCGTTGGCTTTCTCGGAATGTTGAAAGAAGGCACACAACAAATTCTCTGCCCTATTCTCGGAGATAATCCCGCAACTTGCCAAATTTTTCCTCCGCCTCTTTGTTTGCCCTTGGGATTTGGGTGATGAGAAAGTGCTGCTTACACGGGTGAAGACCAAAGTTGAGATTGCCTTACTTAGAAACAAACTTCTCGATTGCTTCAAAATAAAGTAAAGTACATCTATACGGATAAGCAACAAAAATCCGCGCGTTAACTCATTCTATTTTCTAACTCAAAAAAAAACCCCAACACGAATTTTGAAACTAAGCAACATGTGAGTAATAAAAATAAAATTACACGCGAAGAAAATATTGAAATTTTAAATTATAAATAATTAATTTGACTCCACGTACACCACTTGTCACTAATCCCGTCCTTTTCATGCAAATCTATTGGTTTGACTCGTGATCGCGTGATGATTTTGAAACCGTGAGATATTAATCTCGATCCCAGGAGAAAAACTGCTATGTATTTTTTCTTCTTTTTTTTTTTATTGGAAATAGACGAGAAGGAGAGAACGCGGGAGAGAGAAGCACGTGACAGACTACGTTGTCCTCCCTTCTCTTTTCAATTTGCTGTCGGTAGGGATGCACAGTGTGAGCTACCTGCCAGCATGCATGCCTTAGGTATTTTTTCATTATAGAAATTATTTTTCTTCTCGGCAAAGGGAATACGTAATGGAGGCAAGGCGTGTTATGGGTGGCCTCGAGTTAAAAGTCAAACAACGTAAACATGCAAAGCAACCGAGCGAAGCAAGTCTCAAGATGAGATTGAAAATGGGAAGAGGTTTGCAATAAATTAAAATTCACCCCGTTTATCCCCTACGAGAAGTGTGAAAACGAATTTTGCCACGTTCTTCGTCTTCAAACGTGTCAATTTAAGATTTTCCGTGCTTGAAAACAATTTTGAGTAAATAATTGAGGATTGATTTAAGAACTGTGGATGTTTTTATAATATTTAATGCATAAAAATGCAACGTGAGGCCGCAAGTGCAATTGTGTCCACCAATTGATCGGCTGTTTCCGGTGCGAAATTAGCTTGTCAATTACTCCCTTGTCATGGCATATCTGACAATCATAAGGCGCCTGCGTGGCGAGATTCACTTTTTATGTACTATTATTTTTTTTAGTCCCTAGTTGATGTTTGATATATATTTTCCGTTTTCTCTTTATTTTTCTAAAGGCTTTTGATCCTTGGACCCGAGCCAATTAGTCGAAGCCTCGCAGGAACCTGACACCGATTCACCTGTCGCATTTATTATCGTTTATTTGAAATAGAAGGGCGATAAGTAGTATTCCAATCTGTGTATACGAGCCCATGAATTTGTATGAATGGCCACAAAGTGCAAGTTTCTCACTCTGCGCCTCTGGGATGACGTAAATCCAAAGTCAACTCATCAGTCGAACAACGTGCTCCAACTGACCAAACCGCCGCGAACTGCGAGCCTTTATCTTAGAATGGATGACAGTCACTTTCTTTTCATCTTTTTTCCCTCCGTCACGTGATCTGTTAAGACGTTCGATCGCGTCTTGAATCGATTGCAACTGCGCAGGTGGCGTGCATTCGATGCCTATTCGGGCAGGAAAAGACTTCATCACGCGGACCCTGCGTGTGCCACGCTAGGGCTTGCCAAAGATCTCCTCCTCCTCCTCCTCCTCCCACTCTTCGTCTATTTTTTTCTCCCCTTCGAGTCGTCGAAAACGTGTGGGCATTGATGGGCGGAGAGAAAGAGCCCTTTTAAAGCCCTGGAACATTCATCACGAGCTGAATCGGTGACCGTCGTAATTTTACTCCCTCGTTGTGTTGGCGTCGTTGCGATGACAAGACCACACAACGCCACGAACAATCGCTTTGTGTGTATCTTTCTAATTTCACACGGACATCCTCCGTTGAACGAAAATCCATTTGTTTACTTTAATAAGGCAACATTAGGCAATATTGATTAGGACGTAAAAGTTCACAATGTTCAGTGTATGTGTGTTCAGCATTTAAAAAAAACCCCCCGGTTTGTAAATAGCGGTATACGGCTAAGCGCACGCTAACTATTTAAACGGAGCGTCGTTATACCGAGAACGATAGCTAATTGAGTCTTTACGGGGCTTGTATTTCGTGGCATTAATTATACACCAGTTTCTACCGAGCTGAACGCTCGGTGCAATGTGTCAATCGTTGCTCCGTTACTGGATCTGGACCGATTGCATGCAATTACTACTGTTCGGCAGTTGTGTGCCTATCATTAGTCCGTTCCCCTTGTCCGATTGAGTCTCGCTAGTAAACTAGGTCTGCAAAATTAACAGCAATTCACAGTTTTCCAGCTTTCAACAACAAGTTTTCTGCGGTCACGAAATATCCCCAGATTGGTTTTGAAGAGCTGTTTAACGTAAACTTTTTCGGGTTCAACCTCCTCGCCCTCAACTTTTTGATTAAATATTAATTTCACCTTTTTTTTCCTGAACAAGCTACACAATAAAAAAAATATATAAAAATTTTCCTGTTTACATAAAACGTCAGTGACAGCTACTTAAGTCGAAACAAAGTAGAAGAGAAGCTGCTTTGGACTTTTAATTAATTGTCTGCCACCATCCCTTCTTTTTAATTACAAAGTTTTGTCTCATCGCATGTCGACAAGTTGCAACTTTTCGCGTGAGAGTTTTGTACCATTGACGGGGAACTTGTGTCACACACATTGCAACCAAACCAAACAGAAAGGGTTCTCCAGCACCGCCGACTTTAATTACCGTCTGCATTTCGAAAGAAGGATTTTGTGTCTGTTTCATTTTGCGTGTCACGCGTTGTTGGTAAGTCCTCGACCAATCGCCTTAATTATACAAAAGCTGTCTGTGACGTCGCTGCGTCGACAGCTAAAAGCTTAAACTCGACGCGGTAATGCAAAAATAAAAAGAAGACAAGGAGTGAAGTAAAAAAAAAAAAATCTTTTCGCTGGAGAGTTGGAATGGAAGAGGAAAAAGAAATTGATTTCGTTGGTGTGTTTGGCGCAGTCTGATTGTAAGTTACTCAATTGTATGAAAGAGAAAGACACTGATTGCCTTATAGTGATGGACTTTACGACCTCGAGATTAATCAAGTTAGTTTGCACTACCATTCGGGGACCCATCGACCGGCGAGGACTTAGTGTAGGTGTCTGTACGCCTGGGGGAGAGCGTGGGCGGAGGCGCACCCGTGCGCTGCATCTGCCATTCGGAGCGCCGTGGTGTGGTAATCAAAAATGGCTTAAGTGATTTTCATTTCGAGTTACAAATTCGGCGTGTCGTTTTGGTGTTTGAGTTTTCAGTTTTGAGGAGAAGTTTGCCCGTCGTGCGGAGTTTTTGTCAGGAAGTAGCATATTGTGTTTTGAGACTGCGCGATGTGGATTTAGAAAATTAAGTTTTTGTTCTCGTCAGTGGTGGTGGAAGAAGATTGATTCAACTTCACGTATGAATCTTTTCGGTCTTAATTGACTCGATTTGGTTGTCATTGTGAATTTGGCGCGTAGCGCGGATCCATTATTTCTGGTCAAATGAAGAATGAAACGCTATTCATTTTAATCGAGTCTAAGAGACGGACACTGCTCGAAGGGAAATAATAGGAGGAAAAAAGGATTTTTCATTTCAAAAGTCCCCTTTCGTCCCACGGGATATTGGTTAAATAGCCTGCTTGAAGACGTTAATGCACGGCTCGATAGACAAGGCGAAAAGACGAGTCGCACTCATTTATCATTGAAAAGACACCGAAGCATCGTCTTCTCATTCTTCAAACACTTCGACTGACCCTCCTTTCCAAACTTCCAATTTCCGGTTCTTTGAGCGAGGCAAGAGAAACAGAAACGAGCTTTACTCCCAAAAACTAATACAAGACGAAACGGCGACTTTAGTGCCGTTGAAACAAAAGTTTTAGTCGTAAGCAACGCGAGTGAAGCGTGACAAGTGTGGGTTGTGCATGGGTTACTCGTCTTCCCTTTAATGCACTGCGGGGATCCTCAACCGTGATTTGAGGAAGGAGACGCGCGTGACAATCGAGACCCCATTTGCCCTTCGGCATCACCATTGGCGGCCTCCCAATAACCAGTCATTGCGAGCGGGTTCTCGGCGGGAAATGAGCTGGCCTCGTAGCTAGCGGGGATGCTGATTATTGAAAATAATCTTCTGAGCGAGCGACCGCAAATGACGTCACCCGTTGCGCCCTCTTTGTCATTGTTCCACGTAGGGGGAGTGACGCTAAGCGGCTTATAGCGAGAGTCGGGTAGGAGCGCAGAATGTAATCCGCTCTTCGCATCTTCCCTTGTTCATCACCGTTTTGGAGCAGAAAAGACCGTGCACAGCTGCAAGCAAACATTTCTAAAGAAGAAGAAGAGAAAAAATGCGAAATAATAAGCGTGGAAAAAAAATTTTCGCGCCAGTTTGTATAAAAGGGTGGAACGGAAGGGGCTTCCAATTCCTCTACTCAATGACATTCACTGTCTGCGTGGCGCGATGGATGAGCTCGTGAGCTTTCTGGCGACAGAGGGCGTCCATTGTGGGATCAGAACGTCAAGAGTCCAGCGCTCTCTCTCCACGAAAGATGTGGTCGCGAGAGTGGACCGACGTTGTCTACGTCTGAAGTGCATTAGATGTGAGAGAGAGTGGGGAAAAAGGATTGTAGGACAAAATGGAACACACTGAGAGAGCGATTTTTTTCCCCTTTTTCCCCCTTTTTTTGACTTTTGGTCAGTGTACGTGATTCGATCGCAGTGCGGTTTTACGTTGTATTTTTTTTATTTTCTCGTTTTTATTTTTTTTAGATCATCGTTTTTTAACGCTCGAGTGAATTTTCATTTATCATACAATACTTTTCTTCTCCGTAAACTCGAATTTTGTGATTATCCGAGGAACACGAGCTCATTGAGAAATCCAATAGGGTACTCTTTGACAAAGTTAAATTGCTTTTTCACTGGGCTATTGTACACTGGCGCAGATAAGAAGAAGGTTGAATGGGATTCCATGTTACGAAATTCTAATTTCTTGCCCACGGCATCTTTTTTTATTCCTACTTTTTGAATAAAAAAAAAAATTTTTGCTTAGATATTTTCTCATCGTGTGTGTTCTGACCAGGAGAAATTTTCTTCTCGTGAGAGGTGGAGCTGTCGAACGTCGTCGGCTTTGCCCGGGAGAGAGAAAGTGAGGTTAGGCCTAAGCCAATTAATAAACGATAATTATAATTCATTTCCCGTTAACGTTGCGGGAGCACGTGTGGGGAATTGAGGCGCCACGGACGCCGGCGATAAGGAATATCTCCATCGAGGCGTGACCGACGGCTCACTCATGGTGGAATGCAGTTGTTCTTTAGTTTCACGATTCGGACGCCGGAGGGCAGTCAATGACTTGTACGCGGGGTCATCGTTGAGGGAAATGGTTAGATGGAGGTGAAATTTCAAATTCACAATGAGCTTCGAAGCTGAGATAACGGATAACCCCCGAGTGAGCCGCATTTGGATGATGAGCATGTGATTGAACACGTGCACCCATAAATTGCTGATGTCATCAGATCATCTCGTCACGCAGAAAAAAAAATGAAAATTGGAGGAAAAAAATCTGGGGTGTTGAGCTTAGGTTCCCATAAGATAGAGTGGTTTTGTCCGATGGCCTCCGCTGTCTGATTGAACAAGAACCGAGAAGAGAGAGAGAGGGAGAGCAATTTTCCGCTGACCCTGCTCGGAGGCTGGATTCGTGACGCATCCCTCTCGTTCTAGAGCCTTAGGGAGAGTAAAGAGGGAATTCCACTTTTCTCGCACCTTTTTGTCGAATCAGAATTCCTGAGGGTGTCAGTTATCGATTGGTAAAAAGTATTGGCTTCCGTAATCTGCCAAACACATCCAATGTCCATGTGTGATTTTTCTCACTCAGTTATTCCGCGAAAGGAATAAAAGTGTCGAAGTCAGCGAAATTGTAGGAGGACTATGCACTTTTGTTTGCACCGTCCATTAGGACGAATCTCACGCACGCGCCTCACCACCCTCAGGAAAAAGGTCACCGATTTTCTTCCTTTCTTGATGGTAAAATCGTGTTGTCCGCAGAACCTCCTACTTGATTGCTTAAGTAGTTCTACCTTTTTACCCCCATTTTTTTAATCTTCGACGTGACGGGGAAAAAACTTAGTGTAATGTAAAATATCAACTGACGTCTCGATCCAATTTAACTCTATCTTTTTCTAAAATATTTATTTTAAAGAGGATATGCGAGAGAAGAAAAAGAAGAAGAAGCAAGTATGGATTATTTTGCATCTCGGGAAAACTAGACAATTTTTTTTTGTCTGTCGGTTGAGTGGTTAGGCTTCTATTCCTCGGAGAAGTGGCTTAGAGGCACTACAAGGAAGGTTACTTGTCAGCCATTTGCGTGCAGTGCAGTCGCTGAATAGCCACCAAAAACGTTATCAGCATTCTTCACCAAAGGCAAAGTAGCACAGGTGGATCAGTGACAAGTGAGCTTTTTTTTCTCGGAATTTGGAATTTGTGTAACGGAGAGATGGAATCGAGTTGAGTCGAGTTTAAAGTAGATTTGTCTACTTAAGCAAATGGATATTTCGATCGGTTTACGACGTATACTAAAACGGAACGATATTTATTATTCCGCGTAATTTTGAATTACATCCTCTAATACACCGCAGAAAGTAATTTACTTGTTTGTACAGAACCCGCTTCCTGCTTTTACGAAAAAATCTTTTCAGATAAGATTTCGGATTTAAAATCAAGAAAAAAAAATTTCAAAAAAAATTCTTTAAAAGATAATCGTAAAAAAAAAAAAAAAAATACTGGGTACTGAAATGTTTGAGCATTCCGAGATGGTATCCGAAAAATCCGCGATAAATCAACTTTTACGAGATGGGGCAAAGTGACTCGGGAGTAAAAATTTGTCGGACACGGCGCTAATTTGTCAGTATTCAGAACGTATATTGGACGAGTTCATTAAAAAGCAAGAATTTTTCGAGTGTTAAATTGGGAGGAGTACGGAATTGAATTACAACCCAGTTTACCTCGTACATCACATGCAGATTTCGTGCACGTGGGTCCTGTTTATTTCTACCTGTGGGGTCTGCGTAGGGGGAGGGTTAGCGACCCCTGTGTTGAGGGTCAATCGGTGCCCCTGCCAAACCTGTTCACGAATCTGTAAGTTGATGATGTCTTCATCGGAGCAAAATGTTTCGCCTTAATTACAAGGAGAATGCATCAAACTGCCCATCAGCTCGGGGACATGATTCAGCTCAGCCGCAAAACCCACCCAAGTCGCGCGAGCCCAAAGCCACGACCCTATCATCATCAACATCGCGCCTAATAGATGCGAGTAAAGGGTGATTATGTAACTATTTTCTTCCCTTTATGGCCTCGATGTAGTCGCTACGTGAAAACACCTGTAATACTGACAGGTGATGTTTGCTGTCAGCATCTTATCGCCTACGCTGCATCGTCGAGACGCGGAGATTGTGGCGGGTCTCGAAGGAAGGAGAGAATAAATTGAGGCCACCATGTAGCGCAGTTGTGCAAAATAATAGATAATGAAGGATAAAAGATTAGCGGGTGTAAAGATGAGAGCGAAACTGGTTTCTAGAGCCCAACAACACTTTTCCCACTTTTTCTCCGTTCTTCCCGAGGTGCAATTAGGAACGGGTTATTTATATACTCAGATAAGGGAAGGCTTGATTGAGAGTATCTGCACGAGAGTAA
>JAQIWS010001718.1:0-10383 GCA_034696085.1 Stigmatogaster subterranea | reverse complement strand
AAAAGTTATTGAGGTTTGAAGTGCGCATTCGAATTTTTTTACAAGGTGGTCTAACACATATGGCGAGGGGTTGTATATTAAAGAGGTTGCGGTCCAAGTCAGAAATCCGAAAACGTGAACGTTGTGCCGCATGCCGCACTTCGTAACAATGACTTGGCATATTCCCACTACATTTCAAGGGAATGAGAAGTGAGCTTGCCATCAGGAGTTCAAATTTTAAATTGCACCATAACTTCTCTATTAATCCAGCCACGATCCAGCTTAACTGGAAGCAACTGGAAAGGTTGAGCAGATTGAGATTTTGACTTTAAATTACCTGCAGTGTAATACCTGCATTGAACGAAGCGTACACTACTTCTGCTGGACAAGTTGGTGTTGTATGAGCAGAGCGATTCACATGCACGACTAAATAAGTGGATTTGGAATCGAAAACGAGATTGTTAGATGTACGCGCGAGCAAGGCCGCGCGTTCCAGAATGAATGGCCAGTGGGATTTGCTATTTTTTTCATCAAAATTAAAATAATTTTTTTCAAGCTTTTTAGAATTTTCTAATTTAATTCTTTAATAGCCAATGGCATCCATATTTAACGTTAAGCCAGGAGTTGTGACAAATTTGCACATTATAGGTTCTTATAGAGTTATACAGCCACTTTTGCAGTCTTGGAAATATTCTTACAACAGGGTGTCGGGTATCCGATGCTTAGTTTCCTACAAAAAAGAAAGAATCGTAGCTGGACCATCGTATAACCATTATGTTAGTTATACATGCTGAATTGCAGTAGAATTCGTTCAATTTTTTTATCGTCGAGTTTTTGTGAAAAACATTGTACTGTATATCAATTAAAAATTGTCGAATAACGACCGCGAAACTCATCGCGCTACAGTGCAGATGGATGGACAGATTTTCATAAAAAACTTTATCGCGCTGAACATATTGAAATTTATTAAAAAACTACTAACAAGGGAAAAAAATGAGGAGAGTTTGTCTAATGCTGAAAACCATATCCCCCTGTAACGAATAGTCTACGAACTTTGAATTTTTCATTTTTGATACTAACCATTCAGGCCCCCTGGATTATTTTCCTTCACAAATCATGGATTAAAAAATTGCATTGTGGCATAATAAATGCATAAAATAAAAACATTACCGGTAACGTTAAAGTTTTACCAAATGTGAAATATTCGAAAAATTGAAATCAGATTACGGAAAATGGTATTGTATAAACATCTGTGTGTTATGTATTAACATTTTCAAACATTTAATTCATGGTGTGTAGGTGTACTTGCAGCTGTGTAACAGCAACTTAGCGCTAAAATTGCATAACTAAAACTTTTTCAGAGTGCGCCATCATCAATTCCGCTACATCTAAATCTGAAATAATGATTGAAAAAATGTTTGTAACTCTTGGAATCCTTGCACTTCTGCTACATTCTGATGTGTTTGGTGATACTACCTTACTTCCAGGATCATTGCTTAATTATTATTTAACTCCATTTGAAAAAATGTCAGTGTCCGAACAAGAAATATTCAAAGAAGCAAAATTAGAAACCGTAAGTTAGTCTTGAACACGAATACATGACGAAAATATTTGGAGTGTGTAACGATATACAGCAGTTAAAAATTATTGCACTTTCAGACAAGATTGATTAATTTGTATGGATATCCAGCAGAAAATCACACTGTAGTAACTCCAGATGGATACATTCTCACAATGCACAGAATTCGTCACGGAAAAGGTAATAAAACTAGCACAGGGGTACCAATCTTTCTGCAACATGGATTTCTGAGTAAATCAACAATTTGGGTCAACAATATGGATAATAGCATTGGTAAAAAATAATATACTGTACTGGTAAATATTTAATGAATATTAACAAATTAATATAAAATGTTTAGGCTTCAAATTAGCTGACAAAGGATATGATGTTTGGATGGGCAATTTCAGAGGTAATCAATATTCAAGACAGCATATTTCTTTGAATGTCCACAATAAGGAATATTGGTATTTCGGGTAAATTTGTATAAACAAAAAAAATCACAAAATTTTATATATATTGCATTATCTGTTAAAGGTGGGATAAGTTCGTTAAGCATGATATTCCAGTAATGATTGATTACATAATAAATCAAACTAGTCATGATAAAATATTAACAGTGGGCCACTCTCTGGGTGCCACAATGCTATTTTTTACTTCCGCATCGCAACCAGAGTATAATAAAAAAGTAACAAAATTTTTTTGTCGTCAGTAATACAAATACAGATTAAAAGTTTTTTCTAGATTCTAGGTATTGTGGCTGTAGGGCCTGCTGTTCACGTCAAATATTCTGCTTCATATTTGTTTCTATTCAAAAAATTAATTGTTCAACATAGGGTAAGTAGTACAATCAGCTTTGACGATAATCCAATTTTATGCTTTCACGCTTTGCAGAACATTGTCACATCATTTTTTGGCAAAGGATTTTTTCCGCATAGAGAAGACTATGAAGATTTACAGATCCGCATTCTTCAAAGTGTGCCGTTCCGCTTTGCAAAAATCCCCTTCGATTTAATGATAGGTTTCAATCCTCAGTTCTTAAATAACAAGGTCCTACCATACTATTTATCACATTACACTATTTGTCACTTATATTATATTAATTTTCAAAATGAGTACAGTGCTAAATTAACGTTACTTAATTGCAGACACGTTTCCCTATTGAAGTAAATACTGCAGTGGGAGGGACATCTGCTCATGTTTTTTATCACTGCAATGAGGTACAGAAAAATGAAAGTAACGTCAGTGGAAAGCTAAAATTTTGAAACAACTTTATAGATAGCTTATGGCAAAAAATCAGTTGGGTATAATTACGGAAAACGAAAAAACTTTCTGGAGTACAATCAAGCAAGCGTTTACATAATGGTTCTGACAATTCAATATATTAATAGTCAGTTATTTTGGATTCCAGGCTAATCCGACAGAATATGACTTAACAAAAGTTGACGTTCCAGTAGCAATAATGCATTTCGCAAATGATGCACTGTCTTCTGCAATTGACGTTGCGTTATTGATTAGAAAATTGCCTAAATTAATTGCATCTGAAATGCTTAACAATCCGCTTGCAGCTCATTTGCATTACTTTATGCTTGATGAGAATGAATTAATTTTTAAAACAATATTGCATTGGCTTGAACAAATGAAAACGGGGTAACATAAATATGTTATGTTCAATCTAGTAAAACTTGATTAATGTTTGTTGTTAATTAAAATTGCACAGTAATCCCGCACCAACGACACGGGTTACAAAATTCTCGAAGAACACTGATATTGGTGAAACAGCATTTAGCGAGCCGGGATTATGTTGTTAGTATGGTGGGACTGATGCGGCATTATACCTCCGACATCAAGAGAGTTAGATTCTTGAAACACGACACACTTAGCGAGTCAGAAAACCACAAATTGTAATAATTAGACCAAAATAAAACTAATTTCAGTCTTGAATCCAGCAGAAAAAAAACCCTTTCTGCTTAGCTTTTTAAATCTTGGAGTACGGCTATTTTTGTTCTTTGCTGACCGGATATAAATGAAAATTTCTGCATGTAAGCTGTTTTTGGAACAAATACTAACAGTGCTATCTCGAAATCGATCTCGAAAAAAGGGAATCTTTGGCTCAATATCCAATTTTAAAATGATCACAAACAGCGTCTTATATCGTTTTTGCGTGCAGTAATAGGAAAATCAATGTTAAACAATCAATTTCTGTTTTGAATGGTTAGTTACAGCAAAGAAACTATTCATGCCAACGACCTTTGAGATTTGGATAAATAAGCATCACATTTCATTTTAATTTTTAACTGTAATAAAAACCTTATCTTCAGTGATAATGATTAATTTTCATATAATTTTCTCACAACTTTTTTACTGTACAATTGATTACTTTGCTTCACGATTTGGCGGGGCCATCAATAACTGATGGCCCTTAACAATATTAAGTCACTTAAATGCTAGACGGCAATGCTAGGCGCTCATTTCAATCCAGTGTTTATTTTTTAATACAGTAAAACCCCGTTATAACGCGCCCCGTTATTGCGCGGATTCGGGTATAGCGCAAGTCTCAAGCACAATAGAACCCGTGGAAATTTTGCCTCGTTATACCACGGGATAGCCGATAACGCGGGTGTCACTATGTTTCCCGTTGTCCGAGTTGTAGCGGGGTTTTACTGTTGCTTGATTTGACCTTTAAAGAATTAAGCTCTGAAGTGAAGCTACCCTATTATCTTTTGCACAGTGAATGTTGTTGCAAAAAAATTAGATTGACCTGACATTTAAAATTGCTTAATATACTTGTAGTAAACAAAAAGTTATCAGAAAAGTATTTGTAATTGCACACGATATTGGTTTGTTATCAGGTGAAATGATTTCGTTGATTGTGATTGCGGATTTGCGCAATGAACTTTCTCGTCAAGATAGCTGTACTTTCAGTATCGTTTGTGTTGTTATCACCATTTTTAAAATTTCAGGTGAATTTTAAATTCAATTTGCAATGCTGATTCAAACCATTGCCTGCCTGACACGATAATCACACGAGCATGCTGATTATTTTATCTTAAACTGTTAGCAATCAATGAATGTGAGTTCAGTAGAAGTGAAAGATTTTGCAGGTGCTGAGTACATAATTCACCACACAAATGTGAGCTAATAATTATAAATTCCAATTATATGCTACACAGACTGCACGTTGGGAATTATTTCTCGAAAAAATTTGCCTTTTTTGAAAACAGATGTTCCTACATACATATCAGAGAAAAAACATTTTAAAATTTATATATCTGGTAAAGCGACTTCAGTAAATCTTAAAGATGGCCATTCCATATATTAGACAACGCAACCAACACACGAATAATTTTAGGTGATGGAGATGAACAACCCATTCAGATTTCAGTGTTTGTACAGTGTATGATGCCATTTGCGAACAGTGAATAATTGAAGAGTTGAACATTTTAAAATACAAAGCAAAACATTAAAATGTGACAAAACTTTGGACTGATTCAAGTTCATGTGTAAGCAATAAAGTGATCAAAGAATAATCGCAGTGACTGTATTTTAATCACATAATGAAGTCTTATCAATTGAGATAATTCTGTTGTGACCAATTTCATTGAAAGTTAATAGTTGCACACGACACCGATTACGTGTCACTTCGCAATCAGGGTTCCACCTAACAAACACGTAAGTTATGGCTGAATTTAATTTGCCAGAATTTTCTGTCAATGAAGAAACAGCGAATGAAGATATTATTCAGCTGTTGAAAACGGTTAAACCCCAATGGAGTTCTGGAGACATTGAAATATCGGTAAAATCACTGCAAAAGTTGCCTTAGTGTAATTTTATTTTAACCAAACTAATACTATTTTGTTAACAGAGCATTTCAGGAGGATTTTCCTGTTCCACATATCGTGCTAGGTTGAAGAATGATCACAGGGATGCAGTGACTATAAGAGTTCGCAAGCTATTTTCCACTGCATCATTACCTATTATTGATTATGAGTATGAGAGAAAGATTGTGCAGGTAATTAATAGGTTACAAAATTTGCAGACTATATATGATAATTTATTTTACCAGGTTGCATCAAAAGCAGGAATATTTCCAAAAGTTTATGCAATGTTTAAAAATGGATATTGTTATCAATACATTGAGGGCAAACCACTTGTGAATTGGGTTGAAAAGATAAAAAACCCAAAAGATTCTAAAAATTGTGACCATGAAGACATTCCATTCAAGTAGGTTATCTTCTTGAATCTGATGTAAAGTTTTGGTTAAGGTTAGTTACATAGGCAAATTATAAATTCATCATAAAACTATTTTGAACTCCGTCGTGATAATTTTAGACATAAATCTAAATTTGCCAAAAAATTCGGAAATTGTTTAAATACTTTGTATAACTTTAACCCTGCATCAAATTCTTAGAGACAAAATTCCGTTTCAAGGAAATCATTAAGTCCGTAATGACCTTAGTATTTTCTTTGTAGAAAAATAGCAGAAAAACTGGCACAAATTCATTGCATTACAGTGGATGATGAAGATTTTTCAAAAACTGACATTTATGAGAAATATCGCCAAACACTGGAAGAAAACTACCCAAGTGACTCAGATCCTGCGTTGATTGATAAGGACGTCATCCGCAAAGAATTGAGTGAGTTGACTGGGTATGCAAGTACATTGAAAATGAAGATCGTACTTTGTCACGGAGATGCACATCCTGGAAATATGGTTTGGAATAAAGAGGAAGGTAATAATCTCATAATTTAAAAGGACGTACTCAGACTTTATTATTAATTCCAGGTAAATTAACTTTTGTGGATTGGGAATTGACTCACGTTGGGTATCAAGTTCATGATATTGTGTATTTTCTCAGATTATTGACTCCGAAAGGTAAATTTTGTCCTGACAACCGACAACAAAATTGTTGCTTTAAGGTGTTACCTGAGGTGGCATCTTTCAAAATAGTTCTAAAGACAAGTGAATTTTACGATAAATTTCAGAATCATTGGGCATTCCTGACATGCCTGACAGCATGCCCACATTTATCACTGATCCGTCTGAAAAACTAAAAGAAGACTTTGTTCAGTTTTATCTTGAGGAATACAGTAGACTAACCACCGGTTCCACTGACTTGTCCAATGAATATTTGAAGGAAATGAATAATCACTTGAAATTTGCAACATTGGTAATAGATAATTTTTCTAAAAAATGAATTTTACTAAATGGAACACACTTCATTACCGGTAATTTCAGATGCTTCATTTGTCATCGATTATATTGTTTGGATCACTGAAGGATCAACTTATTGATTCAGGTTTGCCCGCCGACATGGTTAAGTAAGTACACATAAACAATGGTAGGTAATACCGCTTATAAAGTAGAATATAAAGTAATTAGAATATTGCCCCCAAATATATTTTGTAGGTGAAAATATTTTATTTGTCTTAACGTGGTTCTTATTGAACCTTGATAGTTTAGAAGAAAAATAACTAGATAACAATTGATAATTAGCATTATGTAATGAATTACTCAATATAATGATTTACTCCAAAATGTAACAATTTTAACTAATTTTTTTGCTTAAGTGTAATATTTCTTTCGCTTAATATTTTTTACTTTATTACAAATGTACTTTGTCTTTTAATACCTAATACGTTTTTTATTTTTATTTTTAGATCAATTGCTATATTATTCGACTTATACCTTAAGACAAAGGATGATGTCTTACGTGAACTAAAATTGAAATAATCCTCACAATTACTTAACAAAACATGTTTGAATAAGTAGAAATTAATGAAAAGTTAATCAGGAGATAATTGCAAACTAAATATAATTAATGTACTAATGCAATCACGTATAAAATATAAAAATTCTAGTTGAACAACGAAATTCGTTTATATTACTGCACTGTATTGTAATTGCTGTTGTAAGTGGTTACACGTCCACCGTGTTGAATTCGCGCGGTTTTACAAATATTATCATAATTTACGCTGTAGTTCAAACTTTTCAATGCTTATATATAAATTGCACCTACCTTAAAGTATATTCCATCGCATCGTCCAATAAAGTTTGTATAAAAAGAGTAGCAACCGAATTCGAACGGGCAACACGCAGCCAATAACCCTAAGTTGCCGATCGGCCATTGTATGAAACTGCGGCGCTGTTGTCAGTATTTTTCCTCTTATGAAAGAAATACAAGCAGTACGTTGTGTTTACCTTTTATTAGACGATTTAAGGCCATTTATCACTGTCTGAATATTATTATAAATGCAGTATTTCACTTTCAGTATTGTTGTAGTGGTAAAGTTCGCAAAATTAGTTAAAACAAAAATTGTGTGAAGATTTGAATAAGAAAAAAAATTGGAAAATTGAGGTCTTCGGTAAAGTTGTAGATGTAGACATCTTTGTCTATTATTAAATTATTTGATGCACAGTGCAGGAAAATAAATACAGTTATTATCTTAAATATTACGAGAGAAATAGGGAAATCCTTCCGTACGCCCTGGGGTGTACGGAGCCTCCGTACGCCCCCCTTTCTAATTGGTCGAATTTTGATCAAAATTAGCCGCTGCATGTGATAACCAAAATTAGCCGCTCAGTTTTTTTATTGACAAGTTCAAAATTTCGTATTTCCGTATGCTGTATGCTAACTGTATACAGCACATATAAGCTGTTTTCATTTCGTATCTGAAGTATATCTGTTCGCATTCAAAGCATTGCAAATTTGGAACTTGTCGACTAAAAAAACTGAGCGGCTAATTTTGGTTATCACATGGAGCGGCTAATTTTGGTCAAAATCCGACCAATTAGAAGGGGGGGCGTACGGAAGGACAACCCATTTAGTATATAATTTATGAAATAACGACCCGCTATAAAAGAAAGTGACGGGGGAAAAATAAAAGAAAATATTGTGCTTAAAAATATAAAAAATTATTGCAGTATAAATTAGAGTAAGGAAATCACATAATAAGCATCAACATGACTATATTGCTATATTTTGTAGTTCCCATTTTGAAAAATTTGGTCTGCATTTTACGAATTACATCAAATTTACACGCAACTGTAATAAAATCTGAAGTCTTACACAACGGTAGCATAAATTCAACATTTCAAAAAATGGAATTTGTACGGCATATGATGTTTGCGGTGGAACATCTGCTCAGAAAAAAACCTGGATCCACGGTATATATGACGGAATTAATTAATTAAATAATAATTATGGGAAAAAAATTAAAACATCCAACTAGCAACAAACTATTAGCGATTCTTTATATTTGTACAATTCAATCAAATCTGACGATAATAAGAACATAAAATGATTGCCGGAAAATTTACAACTCTTGCAGCATTTTAATTTCTTACATCACACAACCAAATAACTAATGTAACTTCTGCAGTATATTTCTTTAAACTATCAAAAAAATATTGAAACGCCACAATTTAATTACAGTATTTACAAAATTACTCTTAGCTAAATTACGCGGTACGATCTTGTTTAATAAGGTACCGCAGAATTTGGCTCTCCCGTTTTAAATGCACAAATTTTCAAAATAATAATCCATATTAAAACATGTTGGATTCTCACCAAGATAAACACGAACAAAAAGGGAATAGTTAAGTTTAAACTGACGGGTTTGTAAAAACTAATCACAGTATACTTTTATAACAAGGTTTTCGTAACTTTACAAGAATTCGACTCAAGTTGTCACGAAATAAAATCCAAAAAATGGATTTAAAATCAAAGCAAATCTTAAAATCATCCACTCGAATGAGACAATTCTTTAAGTTTTAATTCAATGCACAGAATACCCTGATAACTAAAGACATGCAATTTGACAAAGTAAAAAGCATGTTGTAATTAATTTATTCTCTAATCATGAATTGAAAAGTAAAATTTAATCACAAATTATGTTAATCTGCTTTTACGAAAAAAATATTTGTTTTGATAGTTTTACTATTCATAACAAAAATCAGCAAATCAGGTAATTATTATAAAATTTTCAAATCCACACTAAATTAAAATGTTGAATATTCATGTAATTTTAGCAATACAAAATTTTTGCCTACAATGATTTCAATATTTAACTACATGGAAAACTGGGGAAAAAATTTTACTTAATTTAACATAGAATTACAACATCTACAGTCAATTAACACTTGCATATATTACAGTATACTACCGACGGGAAAATATTACAATTTGCTTAGAATAATTTTAATTCCAGTAAAATCACACAGCTACTGACGTAAAATGTTAAGAGAAATCCTTACCTCTAAAAACTAATCTCGCAACCTGAATAAATCTTCTTAATTTCACAGAATTTAAGAACAACTTCTGCATTCATATTACGGTTGAGTAGTTGTTTTTTTTTACAATTACTGATTTAAAGTTACGTGTAGAGTAAACCAAATTACCAAATTCAACGCGAAAGATTAATAGGCAATAAGTAACAAACAAACAAATAAATCAAATCACAAATCACACAAATCAAATAGATATTTCGTTTTGAAGAATTACTTACTACAGTATGTAGCAGTAATTTTACGAATCCAAGTTTTGACATTGTGTCTGAAATTAATTAGCTCTACAAGTACAAAAATTTTCGTCGAAAATGGCACGGGTGAATTTTTATTGGCTAAGAAATAATTTTTCACTTATTTAAAGGTTCTACATAATCCTCGTTTTACGGTAAATTTGCCATTGTAAAAAAGTCAAAGTTAACTACAAATTCTGTTAATCTGCTTTCACGGTAACAAATTTTTCAGTTTGTGATAGTTTCATAACTCGCAACAAAAACAAAAGTTGTAGCATGACAAATTCTTTGCAAAAAGCTGAAGAAAAAGTGTGTAAGAGAAATAT
>JAQIWS010001717.1:0-10387 GCA_034696085.1 Stigmatogaster subterranea | reverse complement strand
CGAAACTTACCTAGCACGATGATGACGATGAGGAGAATAATTATTATCGAGATAAAAATGGCATATTTTATTAGCCGCGTGTGCTTTCCAAAATCACAGTTGCAAAATCTTAAGATAAGAGATGCGGTCGTTAGAGTTAGACGATAGAGAATAATGTTTTAAATATTTCACCTGATAAATTTCGACGTCGGTTCGACGGTGCTGACCGTTGGAGCCATGTCCGAGACGTCGAGAGGAGTTTTTGCTGCGATTTATGCGATATAGTATCGTTGTGACGGAGAATGAAAGGATAATTAATCAAAGTTGTATCTAGCTCTGCCATTTCTTATCGCGTTACGGTTTCTTTATTTATCGCTTTTCGAGTTTTATCACGCGTTAATCCGACGTTTGTTTAGTTTACGATGTACTTTCGATAACGTATTTCACAATGGGAATTAAATAATCGTTACAGAAAAATTATTTAGATCTCGGTAAACAACTATCACTGTGCTTTGCGAGCGATCTCGACGTTTTATTCGAAAATCTAACCCTCTACATCGAAATTGGTTTAAAAAATTTTGTCTCCTTAGAGTCGTACAGTTTATTTTGGTCACCAAAGGAAACATCTACTCTCGTCTCTGTTCATCGGTCCTCGTTGACAATCGAATGTTTGGGCGAACGGAGGAAAGTTCGATAAAGCGTCTTGAACTCTTGAGTGAACGGACGAAAATAAAGTCGAAAAATTCGAGTGAACTTTAGATTAGATTAAATTAAATTAGGTTTAATTTATACCTATATTTTCCGGGACTGTGCGCTGTAAATATTCTGCCATTGATTGGGACGAAAGTTTTCGCACCACGTCTGCGACAAAAAAGACTCGTCAGTCTAAATTTTTCTTTACGCGATAAGATTTTTGAATTCGAATCGAGGTAGCTTACTCGAGCGAAACTAACGAAGAATATTTGTTCGGGAGTGAATTGTTGTGACCCGGGGAGTTTCTTTTTGAGACCGTGAGTTTCGATCCAGCGTCGATACGTTTCGAAGGCGCACTTGATGCCCGTGTTATCCGCGATGTTTTCTCCCAAGGTGAATAATTTTGAAATTAAGATAGGATATATTACAAACAAATGTACAAAATGCAAATGCAAATTAGATCGAACCTAAAATCCTCTTTTCGGCGGTTATTTTTACGTACTTCAGATCGTGGGATGATGGTCGAGCGTCCGAGCATTAGCGCTTTGGTTTAAAAAATATATATTGCCTCGATTCGAAACATCTGTGCGTAATTTTTACCGTTTCAAATAAACGACTCACCGCGGTTAAATTTAGATTTTGAATACTGATAGGGTATACGTTGGTATACGGTATAATTGTGGGAACACTTTTTTAATCACCAAAGAGTACATTTTGTTTCTGGGTTCATGACATCTCGAGGTTTGCAGTTAAAGGCTTTCGAAAATTCTTCAAAATTAGATAGACTGCCGAGTACGCTGTAAGCGATTACTGTCAATATCTTAAATTTACACGTTGTGGTCGAAAGAGCTTACCGAAATTTAGGTGGACTGTGCACACCTGTCGTTTCATCATATTCTAAAATCGTAGAGTAGGAATATTTGGTACACCATTGCTGTAATTAATCGCGTGAAGAGTTGAAAAAATTAATGATTTACGCTTAAAATAAAAGATGATCAGAACGCACTTGCGAGAAACTGATAAAGAATATCTGTTCCGCGGTATATTTTTGTAAGACATCCGGAATTTTCTCCGATCCGTGTTTTCCGACCCATCGTTTATAAGCCTGTCGAATTTTAAAACTCAATATTATTAACGCGCGAGTGGATGTAAATAATAATCTCTCGCCCCAAATGCTTGCTGCAATCCACCGTTGTCGGCTATGTTTTCTCCAAGGGTTTTTTTCCCGTTAATCTAAATACCAACCGATAGTAAATTTTCGTAGTTTAAATGAGGTTACGTATTCGACGAACACGCAACTCACCGAAAAATTGTTCTGTAGCGTGGGTAAATCGTCGGGAGTGAGTTGAAATCGACCGTACTGCTCGATAAAACATTGGGACGATCGGTTAAAATTGTCTTCACCTTCTTCACTGAGCCACGCCCGGAAATTTCCGAGATAATCGAATCTAGTGCCTGAAACGTGTTGGATTTTTAAGCAGTAGCGATTAAGCGTGAATTAATAAATGACGATTCGTACCACTCGGATCGAATCCGTGCGTAATTTCGTGTCCGATGATGACACCTAAACTGCCGTAGTTCATCGCCCTAATCCGGGTTAAAAATAGGTACACCGTGAGTTTTATTATTACGTTCGTCGTAGACTAGGAATTGGTTACTTTAGTCTATCTGATCCGAATACGGGCGGCTGCAGGATTGCGGCATTAATGACTATTAAACGAACAATTACTAATCCACTTTTAGTTACGTTAGTCAACGTCTTACATATCGAATTCTCTTGCGGTCCGTAGTACGCGTTGGATTGCAGCGGATCTTTGGGCCATCTACAATTTAAACGCGAATGTTACAAGTCGTACGTTAGAAACGAAGGGATATCGAATCGAATTACTCGTCTGTTGCGTTCGTCTTCGACGAGAAACGTTTCAAATTGTTTATCGTCATAAAGCGACGCATGCTGAAAAAATTTGAAACTGCGTCGCCGTCGATTTTGAACTGAAACGATAAAGTAGTAAATTACGAGACGAAACTAAATAAATGGGCGTAAAGAGCGCGCTTACTTCTTCGTAATATTTTTCGACGTTGTCGGCGTTCTTTACCCAGTCGGAGTAGAAATATCGTCGTTTCATATGATCTAACTTGTCGTTCGAAAAAATAACCGCTTTACCATTTTTTCGCGAGTTAGATTAGTGAAAACGTATACTTTTAGTTTGGAGGCTTTCTTATCGTCGCTGGGCAACCAGTCGAGTCGAGGTAACCTCGCGTTAAAAATCTCAAACATACTGTCCACCATATCGCGAATCTAAAGGTAAAATTAGTCGACTCGTCGCGAACGGCTGGCTCGGTAGCGCACTCACCTGCACTTCGTCTCGTTTATAATCGTAGTACTTTTTAACGTATTCGTGGGCTAGCGCGTTTTTAAACCACGAGGTGACCATATTTACGCACCTCAACCACCTGCGTAATTTTTTTTTCTTATCGTTAATCCGAATCTAAATAAGACGAGAGACGCGCTTACCTCGGCGAATATCGGGGATTAGTAAATATAGGCACGACCGATTCGTAAAATTCACTTTTGGAAGAAGTCGATTGGAACCAGTCGATCAAAGTTATTGCCGAAATTACCTCATTATCGACGACGCTATATAACGTCGACTCGTTTAGTTTAGACGGAGGTGGAAAAACCCTACAATTTATTACTCACCTGTACAAAGAAAAATCCGGCTTCTCGATGAGTTCCGATAATTTCACGAAATAATCTAAATTCATTACGGCTATTTCGTCGTTTTCTCGCAACGTTAAGTGATCTTCTAATACTTTGTTAAAGAAACCGAGCCACGTGATCTGCAAAATTTGCGAATCATCGCGTAACTGTTCCATCGAAAGAAAATTTTCGATGACGGTTTACGTTAGTTTTGTTTTGGAAATCGGAAATAGATAATTTAGTATAACTCTCGAACTGTCTTTTGAACGTCGACAGTATGATGTTGTCGACGGTTTCGGCGAGATCGAGCGCTTTCAAGACCGACGTGTTAGCGAACGCTTCGTCGAAGTATTCCGACGAGTTCGCGGCTTTAGCGTGTCGGACGATGCCGTCAACGAACGACTTCCGTTCCGCGATGTTCCGAGGCGGCCAAGTCAGACCCGGCGGATAAATCTTTGGACGCAAATTAAAAATTATTCGTAATGAATTTGATAACTTAGCATTTTCGAACTCCGCGTTACCGTTAACATATAATTGGACGTATTTCGAATGTCGTTCATGCCGCGCAACGAAAATAAGAATCCGTCTTGGTAGAAATGTCGAAATTCCGCAATAACGTCGAGCAAACTTTCGAAGGAGCTGATGTTGTTGGTGTTACTCCATTCTTCTCCCACAGCGAGAGGCCAACCGTTTATTTTGTCACTTAAAATTTTCGTGAATTTGTGACCACTTTCGGTTAAGTCTGAGGAGAGATTTCGGTTTAGTTAAATCAGAAGCTCATCGTCGTTTAATCGAATACTCTCACTGAAAAACATGCACGCCTTGTACGCGTCTTGAGCTTTGCATTTGGGCAAAAGGCAATTTGTCGTCGGCGTTTCTAATATATCTAAAGTAAAGCCGAAATGAATCAACGAACCAATAATTTTTTTTATCATTTAACTATCTCGGTACGTACCTCTCAGATTTCTATTCGTTTTCGTGCCGGCGGTTGCGAGAGCGTTATTCCACATCTCCGTGTCATCCACGTGCGTATTTTTCAACCAAAGTCCGCAAGCGTAATCGTAAAAATTATCGCAAGGATCCACCGACGAATCGATCGACGCCGCCAATTGAGTAGCTAAGGGGTGAAAAACGCCGTGATTTCGAAGTTGTTAAATTACCGGTAAAAAGGAGATACTTTACCGTACGAGTAGCATTCCGCGCTCTTGCATTCGTTAGAGGTGGACGGTGATGACGTCACCTCGGTTGGTTTTCGGGTGGCTGTTATTTGATGCTTGTACTAGAAAGCGAACGCTATTTTTTGCGAAACTTACCTAACACGATGATGCCGATGAGGAGAATAATTATTATCGAGATTAAAATGGTATATTTTATTAGCCGCGTGTGCTTTCCAAAATCACAGTTGCAAAATCTTAAAATAAGAGATGCGATAGTTAACGATAGAGAACAGGAAGGAATGTTTTAAATATTTGACCTGATAAATTTCGACGTCGATTCTACGCTGCTGACCGACAAAGCCATGTCCGAGACGTCGAGAGGAGTTTTTGCGCGATTAATGTGATGTAATATCTTTGTGACGGAGAATGAAAGGATATTTAATCAAAGTTGTATCTAGTTCTGCCATTTCTTATCGCGTTTCGGTTTCTTTATTTATCGCTTTTCGAGTTGTATCACGAGTTAATCCGACATTTGTTTAGATTACGTTACACTTTCGATAACGTTTTCCACAGTGGGAATTAAATAATCGTTACAGAAAAATTATTTAAATCTCGATAAACAACTATCACTGCGTTTCGCGGTCGATTTCGACGTTTTATTCGAAAATTTAACCCTTTACATCAAATTTGGTTTTAAAAAAAATTGTCTCTTTAGAGTCGTGCAGTTTATTTATTTTGGTCGCCATAGTCAACATCTATTCTCGTCTCTGTTCATCGGTCCTCGTTGACAATCGAATATTTGGGCGAAATGAGGAGAGTTCGATAAAGCGCATTGTACTCTTCAGTGAACGACCGAAAATAAAGTCGAAAAATTCGAGTGAACTTTAGATTAGATTAAATTAAATAGGGTTTAATTTATACCAATATTTTACGAGACTGTGCGGGTCGTCTCTGTAAATATACTGCCATTGATCGGGACGAAAGTTTTCGCACCACGTCTGCGACGAAAAAGACTCGTCAGTCTAAATTTTTCTTTGCGAGATAAGATTTCTGAATTCGAATCGATCGACTGAGGTAGCTTACTCGAGCGAAACTAACGAAGAATATTTGTTCGGGAGTGAATTGTTGTAACCCGGGGAGTTTCTTTTAGGGACCGTGAATTTCGATCCATCGTCGATACGTTTCGAGCGCGCATTTGATGCCCGTGTTATCCGCGATGTTTTCTCCCAGGGTATATAATTTTGAAATTAAAACAGGATATATTACAAATAAAAGTACAAAATGCAAACGCAAATTAGATCGAACCTAAAATGCTCCTTTCGGCGGTTATTTTTACGTACTTTAGATCGTGGGATGATTGTCGAGCGTCCGAGCATTAGCGCGTTGGTTTAAAAAAATATATATTGACTCGATTCGAAACAACTGTGCGTAATTTTTACCGTTGCAAATAAACGACTCATCGTGGTTAAATTAAGAGTATGAATACTGACACGGTGAACGTTGGTATACGCATAATTGTGGGAACACTTTTTTAATCACCAAAGAGTACATTTTGTTTGTGGGTTCATGACATCTCCAGATTTGCAGTTAAAGGCTTTCGAAAATTCTTCAAAATTAGATAAACTGCCGAGTGCGCTGTAAGCGATTATTGTCAATATCTTAAATTTACACGTTGTGATCGAAAGAGCTTACCGAAATTTATGTGGACTGTGCACACCTTCCGTTATTTGATATTGTAAAGTCTCAGAGTAGGAATATTTGGAACACCATTGCTATAATTAATCGCGGGAAGTATTAAAAAAATTAATCATTTACGCTGAAAAAAAGATACGTAGAACGCACTTGCGAGAAACTGATAAAGAATATCTGTTCCGCGGTATATTTTTGTAAGACGTCCGGAATTTTCTCCGATCCGTGTTTTTCGACCCATCGTTTATAAGCCTGTCAAATTTTAAAACTCAATATTATTAACGCGCGAGTGGAAATAAATAATAATCTCTCGCCCCAAATGCTTGCTGCAATCCACCGTTGTCGGCTATGTTTTCTCCAAGGGTTTTTTTCCCGTTAATCTGAATAAATTTTCGTCGTTTAAAAGAGGTTACGTATTCGACGAACACGTAACTCACCGAAAAATTGTTCTGTAGCGTGGGTAAATCGTCGGGAGTGAGTTGAAATCAACCGTACTGCTCGATAAAACATTGGGACGTTCGGTTAAAATTGTCTTCACCTTCTTTACTGAACCACGGCCGTAAATTTCCAAGATAATCGAATCTAGTGCCTGAAACGGGTTGGATTTTTAAACACTAGCAATTATGCATGAATTAATTAATGATGATTCGTACCACTCGGATCGAATCCGTGCGTAATTTCGTGTCCGATGATGGCACCTAAACCGCCGTAGTTCATCGCCCTAATCCGGATTTAAAATATGTACAACTTGCGTTATTATTACGTTCGTCGGAGTTGATTACTTTAGTCTATCCGGTCCGAATACGGGCGGCTGCAGGATCGCGGCATTAATGACTAATAAACGAACAATTATTAATCGACTCTTAAGTTAGTTACGTACGTCAGTAAACGTCTTACAAATCGAATTCTGTTGCGGGTCGTAGTACGCGTTGGATTGCAGCGGATCGTTGGGCCATCTACCATTTAAACGCGAGTGTTACAAGTCGTACGTTAGAAACGAAGAGTTATCGAATCGAATTACTCGTCTGTTGCGTTCGTCTTCGACGAGAGACGGATCAAATCCTTGGTCGCCATAAAACGATTCGCTCTGAAGAAATTTAAAATCGCGTCACCGTCGATTTTGAACTGAAACGATAAAATAGTAAATTACGAGACGAAACTAAATAAATGGACGTAAAGAGCGCGCTTACTTCGGCGTAATATTTTTCGACGTCGTCGGCGTTCTTTACCCAGTCGGAGTAGAAATATCGTCGTTTCATATGATCTAACTTGTCGTTCGAAAAAATAACCGCTTTATCATTTTTTCGCGAGTTAGATTAGTGAAAACGTATACTTTTATTTTGGAGGCCTTGTTATCTTCGCTGGGCAACCAGTCGAGTCGAGGTAACCTCTCGTTAAAAATCTCGAATATGCTGTCCACCATATCGCGGACCTAAAAGTAAAATTAGTCGACTCGTCGCGAACGGCTAACTCGGTAGCGCACTCACCTCGACTTCGTCTCGTTGATAATCGTAGTACTTTTTAACGTATTCGTGGGCTAGCGCGTTTTTAAACCACGGGGTGACCATATTTATGCACTTCAACCACCTGCGTAATTTTTTTTTTATCGTGAATTCGGATCTAAATAAGACGAGCGACGCGCTTACCTCGGCGAATATCGGGGATTCGTAAATATAGGCACGACCGATTTGTAAAATTCAATTTTAGAAAGAGCCCGTTGGAACGAGTTGATTAAAGTTAATGTCGAAATTATCTCGTAATCGACGACGCTATATAACATCGACTCGTTTAGTTTAGACGGAGGTGGAAAGACCTTTCAATTTATTACTCACCTGTACCAAGAAAAAGCCGGCGTCTCGAAGAGTTCCGATAATTTCACGAAGTAATCTAAATTCTTTACGGCTATTTCGTCGTTTTCTCGCAACGTTAAGTGACCTTCTAATACTTTGTTAAAGAAACCGAGCCAAGTGATCTGAAAAATTTGCGAATCATCGCTTAACTGTTCCATCGAACGAAAATTTTCGATGACGGTTTACATTAGTTTTGTTTTGGAAATCGGAAATAGATAATTTAGTATAACCCTCGAACTGTCCTTTCAACGTCGACATTATGATGTTATCGACGGTTTCGGCGAGATCGAGCGCTTTCAAGACCGACGAGTTAGCGAACTCCTCGTCGAAGGATTCCGACGAGTTCGCGGCTTTAGCGTATCGGACGATGCCGTCAACGAACGACTTCCGTTCCGCGATGTCCAGAGGCGGCCGATTCAGACCCGGCGGATAAATCTTTGGACGCAAATTAAAAATTATTCGAGATGAATTTGATAATTTAGCGTTTTCGAACTCCGCGTTACCGTTAGCATATAACTGGACGTATTTAAAATGTCTTTCTTGGCGCGCAACGAAAACAAGAATCCTTCTTGGTTGAAATATCGAAATTCCGCTATAATGTCGAGCAAACTTTCGAAGGAGTTGATTGTGTTGGTGTTACTCCATTCCTTTCCCACAGCGAGGGGCCAACCGTTTATTTTGTCACTTAAAATTTTCGTAAATTTGTGACCACTTTCGGTTACGTCTGAGGAGAGATTTCGGTTTAGTTAAATCAGTAACTCGTCGTCGTTTAATCGAATATTCTCACTTAAAAACATGCACGCCTTGTACGCATCTTGAGCTTTGCATTTGGCCAAATCGCAATTTGTCGTCGGCGTTTCTAATATATCTAAAGTAAAGCCGAAACGAGTCAACGACCCAATAATTTTTTTTTGCATTTCACTGTTTCGGTACGTACCTCTCAGATTTCTTTTCGTCTTCGTACCGGCGGTTACGAAAGCGTTATTCCACATCTCCGTGTCATCCACTTGCGTATTTTTCAACCAAAGTCCGCAAGCGTAATCGTAAAAATTATCGCAAGGATCCACCGACGAATCGATCGACGCCGCCAATTGAGTAGCTAAGGGGTGAAAAACGCCGTGATTTCGAAGTTGTTAAATTACCGGTAAAAAGGAGATACTTTACCGTACGAGTAGCATTCCGCACTCTTGCATTCGTTAGAGGTGGACGGTGATGACGTTACTTCAGTTGGTCCTGGATGTTTGGGTGACGTTACCTCAGTTGGCTCTGGATGTTTGGGCGACGTTAAACTCCCATTACTTGCTCTCTCTACCTCTTTCAATTCGGTTGGTTTTCGGGTGGCTGTAATTTATTGCTTGTACTCGAAAGCGAACGCTATTTTTTGCGAAACTGACCTAACACTATGATGACGATGAGGAGAATAATTATTATCGAGATTAAAATGGTATATTTTATTAGCCGCGTGTGCTTTCCAAAATCACAGTTGCAAAATCTTAAAATAAGAGACGCGATAGTTAACGATAGAGAGTAGAGAAGGAATGTTTTAAATATTTGTTTTAAATATTTGACCTGATAAATTTCGACGTCGATTCTACGGTGCTGACCAACAGAGCCATGTCCGAGACGTCGAGAGGTGTTTTTGCGCGATTAATGTGATGTAATATCTTTGTGACTGAGAATGAAAGGATATTTAATCAAAGTTGTATCTAGTTTTACCATTTCTTATCGCGTTACGGTTTCTTTATTTATCGCTTTTCGAGTTGTATCACGAGTTACTCCGACGCTTGTTTACATTACAGTGCACTTTCGATATCTTTTTTCACAATGGGAATTACATAATCGTTACAGAAAAATTATTTAAATCTCGATAAACAACTATCACTGCGCTTTGCGAGCGATCTCAACGTTTTATTCGAAAATCTACCCTCTTACATCAAAGTTGGTTTAAAAAATTTTGTCTCCTTAGAGTCGTACAGTTTATTTATTTTGGTCACCAAAGTAAACATCTATTCTCGCCTCTGTTCATCGGTCCTCGTTGACAATCGAATATTTGGGCGAAAGGAGGAAAGTTCGATAAAGCGCCTTGTACTCTTGAGTGATCGGACAAAAATAAAGTCGAAAAATACGAGTGAACTTTAGATTAGATTAAATTAAATAAGGTTTAATTTATACCTGTATTTTCCGGGACTGTGCGGATCGTCGCTGTAAATATTCTGCCATTGATCGGGGCGAAAGTTTTCGCACCACGTCTGCGACGAAAAAGACTCGTCAGTCAAAATTTTTCTTTACGAGATAAGATTTTTGAATTCGAATCGAGG
>JAQIWS010001716.1:0-10387 GCA_034696085.1 Stigmatogaster subterranea | reverse complement strand
CACACACACACACAAATAATAAAATAGACTTTTGAAAATAAAAATTTTAAAAATTTGTTTTTCATACAAACCCCAAAATTAAATTCACAAACCTCGATTTTTCACCACCGACATCCAAACTATAAAAAAATAAAAACATGAAATAAAATAATAATCATCCAAATAAGATACGCTACTTTTATCCGTTGGGTTTAAATCACATCTTCAATGACCAACCTTAAAACCCCTTCAAAAAAAAAAAAAAAAAAAAAAGACAATCCTTGAAATAAAAAAAAGAGGGGGAAGGAGGGAAAGTAGAAGAACCGAACCAATTATGCAGGAGACAGACGACGGAGCATAAAAAACACACTCGCCTCAAACAGAAGCAGCAGCAGAAACCAATGAGATTTCCCTCCCAAACCCCACCAAGAAAAAGTACCGAAAAAAAAGAAAAAAAAATCTTTTTCTCCTACCCCAACCCCCAACTCCCGAATCCACATCCTCCTTTTGTCTTAAGAAGCAAATGATGCGAGAGTAAGACAAAGACGAAAAAGTGTAAGTAAAAGAAGAAGAAGACTCACAACAAAACCGAGAATGTCATTATCTTCACTTGTCTAATTTTCTTTAGCCAATCGATGACCATTTTGAAAGCAACCTTTCTCTCTCTTCCCGCATCTTTTCCCCCACCCCCACCTGTGCCCAACGCTTGCTTAATTGAATTGGTGGCCGCACTACGACCAAGGCGTTTCGCTAATGGGGAGACGGGAGGAGGAGGAGGATGGGGATGGGGAAGTGGAGGAGGATTAGCGTCCGAGATGGGCATTAGCGTGGCCGGTTTAATTGCAGCCTTGGCCGCCAGAGATTTACGGCGTTTTCTTCCGCTCATGCGCGTACCGCAGACGCAGCACGACTCCCACGCTGACCACCGAGCAATGAATGGGGTGCGCTTAATTTTAATCGTAATTAATGGCGGCGTCTGATCCATGCGGGAGTCCGCTAATCAAATGACGTTTTCACTCAACAGTTGGCGCCCAAACTTTGCGAGTCGAGGAAGAAGGAAAGAGGAGTTTATTTCAATAAATGTCGTTTTATGGGTGGGAGTTGGGGTAAATAGTTTAACTCACGTAAATCCGCGTTTGGTTAATATCGTTCTCATCCCCGAAGACGCTTCCGTGACGTAGGTTTTTTCGAAGAACGGTGCCATGCGGCTCGTCACGTTCCCGTCGCCCGCGCCGACGTCCAACAGATTTTCTCCTCGCCACGACGCTCGTTTTCCCAGAAGGAGTTCAAATTGATTCTCGGAAAAGACGAACATCGAACCTCGACGCAGCCAACTACGATATAAAAATAAATAAATATTAAAATCAATTAACGCAAAAAAATCAACACAAAATTAAAAAAAAATTTTTTAAACGGATTTTAAGTAAATATTCTTCTTCTTCTTCTTAAAGAAAAATTTCTTCAACTCAATTAACGAGTTAAAACGAGCTTAAAAGCAAAATGAGACGCATCAATCAACAAAGTTCATTACCGTGCTAAAAATCCACCTACTTCATCAACGACGAATAATTTTAAAAAACCATTTTTTAATTCTCAAAAAAAAAAATTATAACTTTGATAATTTTTATAATTTTTTCTTCCCACACTGTTATATTTTTTTTAACCCCCATTTCTCTTTACTCCCGCAATTAGTGTAATTAAAATCACATCAATCAGGAGACATTTGTCTCGCCTACGATGAAGATTAATCCTCCATTGTGCGTTAACAAGCTCGGCAACGCCGCACTGCATTTCATTAACAAATTACCAATGCCATTAATTAATTAAAAGAACCCTTCTTTTCCCCACCGCCAACCAACTACACACACAGGTGATAATTAACACGTCACGACGGAAATAAAAATCCACCAAAAAAAAAAAAATTCAAAAAATTATCTCAAAAGTCACTACTTATAGAATAAAAGACGACATCGAGTAAAATTTAGACGACACCTAATTTGCATAATTTTACAGAAAAAAAAAAATATTTTTTTTTTTTTAAAAGTTTGAGGAAAAAAGTTTTTTTTTTGGTTTTTTTTTTACGAGGTAGTAGTGAAGAATTTGGGTATTAGGGGGAGAGGTTGAATGTCATTTAGCAGTCAAATAAGAAGACGTGAGTCAGCTGATCTTAGTTGAGTTTTGTCCAGCATCAAGTCATCATCAGCTGCTTCCTTCAATTTGATGATCTAATGCAAAAATGGGAGGAGAACATTTCATCAAATGTGAATTAGTTCCGAGTGAAACACTTAATCAAAAGGAGAAGCAATAAAAAAATAATATATATTAACAAATTCTAAAGGACAAAAAAAAAATTTTTTTTTTTGGCTTTTTTTTTATGTGGCTAATGTACCGGAAAATTTTTTTTTGGACGTTTTATTAAAATGGATAAAAATATTTTTTTTAAAAAGGCGTAATGAGAAGAGCAATTATTTTTAAATTAAAACTAATTCATCTTTTTAAAAAAAAAAATTAAAAAAAAAAAAATTATTTATCAATCAATCAATCAAATCAAATCAAATCAAAATCTACAAAAAAAAAAAATTATTTTTTTCCTTTTACCAAATCACCAAAAAAAAAAAAAAAATTAAAAAAAAAAATAATCTCACGTCACTTAAACGACAAAATATTTAAATTACTCAATTACCATATTATTAACATTATAAACATTATCACATTTCACTTTCAAAACAACCCCAACCTCACCTATAAAATCTCAATTTCTCCAAAAACCAAAACAACCAAAAATAAAAATAAAAATAAAAATAAAAATAAAAATAAAAACTAATACCTCAAAACTGGACACCCATTAAACCTCGCAGTTGAATCCCACGCTCGTATTCACAAAGGTCGTTTACATTGGTCAATAATCAATGCCCCAATAAAACCCCTTTCCCGGCACTAATTGGACGCGCACAATTTTTAATATCATCCATAGAACCAAGATGTCGCCAACAGCAATTAAACTCGCCGATATATATACATATATAGAGAGGAGAGAACGAAGGAAAAGCGTCCGCAATGGCTTCCATTTAAACATTCACCGCCTTCATTTAGTCAACCAACGAGATGGATAGATAGAAAGCGCTACAAGCGCCACCTGACGGAGGACGAACCCGACAGAGGGGGGTAAGGGGGATGAGCGTAGTAGTGTAGCAAGTGGGAATAACACTTTTCTCTCTTAGGGAATTCCACCACACCCACCTCGGTATAACAACAAACTCGCGAGATTTCTTTTCCTTCCATTTAATTGACGCTGTTTTTTCCCCCCTCCATTTTTTTTTTGTCTCCGAACCTCCCTCAGAGAAAAAAAAATATACGTACCCAACATAACACATGTTCCCCTATGAATGCCTACATTAAAAAGTGGTTATTACGACTGGCAAAAGAGAATCTCCATTGCAGACAACGCGTTCTCATTTGAATGCAACGCACCGCACGCCATAACGACAACATTCCAATATGAGAGTCACACACACACACACACACACAAAGAGAAAAGGAAGACGAAGAAGAGGGGTTTGTGGGTGTTGAGTAAGGGGAGTCATTTTCACCACTAAAACTATTCCACCCATGCATCAGGAATAAGTCTGGTTAAATGGCAACCTCACCTGGAGAGAGAGAAAGGAGAGAGTCGTCAATAAAACCGAAGAAAACGCGCCCTTTTTTTTTTTCCCCCCTTCATTTTTCATATTTTTTTTAGGGGGCTTGATTTTTTTCTTCTTTTTTTGTCTTATATATTTTTTTATCGCTATTACCGGCGAGATCTGAATTTTTATTTCACATTTTCGTCGATAGATGTCGACACGAGTACCGCGTTTTAGAGGAACGATATAGGTATACACTCAACGGGAAAAAAGGGGAAAAGATTTTAGATTTTTTTTTTTTACTTTTTGGGGTGGAAAAGAGGGGAAATAAAAAAAAAAGGAATGATTTGGCAGTGAACACACAAACTCGCACTCAAATCGATAATCGCGGATGAGGGATAAAGAGTAGGTGTATATATATATATATATATATATGTGGGTAGAAACTAGAAAGAGAGAACGGTCGAGTTCCACATACACAACTTGTGAATAATTAAAAATATCGATCTGACGACATTTGATCTCGACACTTTTTTTCTCAACACCACGCACGCACTTAAAAAAAAAAAAAAAACCCCAACCCCTAAACAACTAAATATTTACCCAAAAAAATAAATCAAAAATTAATTTACCTTTTCTAACACCACCCCAACTTTTTCGCAACGTCGACTAAAAAGGGCGGTGACCGAGAGGCCAAAATATTTCATAATATTTTATTATACAAATAATAAATAAATATCTCAAACTACACTTTTCTTTCGCCACACATTCATCAATAATGCAAAACGCCTTTCAAGCTGTTACAGGCGCTATTTGAATTCTAAGAGATTCCAATTTATAGCTGCAAGGAATAAATCAAAATATTCATTAGACGTTCGTCCTCATCTCGCACCAAAAATTCCGGCCAATGAGGTTGCAAACTCGCCTCATCCACTCGCGGCCCCCACGCATCTCTGACCTCTATCCCCTGCCCTCGCCATGTGGTCAACGTGGACAACGACGGTCAACTCTCTCGGGGGCGATTGCGGGGGCGGACGCAGCTGCAACCATCGCGGGAACGTTTGTCCCAATCAAAGGCTCAGCTCTAATCCTCGGCCGGCATGTGCGGACGCGGCCGATCCCAGCTGACGAACGGCGGGAAGCCCAAAGTTGACAGACCCTCGCTTTGCAATTTTGAATTTTGAATTTTGAATTTTGCACGGGTGCAGCTTTACTCACTGTTCGGAATTAAAAATAAGGAATTTAAATATATTTCAACCACAAAAAAATTTTAAAAAAATACATAGACCCCACCAAAAAAAAAAAATGACGTAAGAGAGAAATGGCGACCTCTGATGACAAGATAATAAAGGTCAAAAGATGTCAAATGATGGGTGGTTACTGTATTCAGAGCTCGTAAATGTTGAGGAAAAAATCGAGAAAAGGGATATGAAAAGGAGAAGGTGGGTGTGGGTGGGGGAGGGGGTGGGTGGAATGGAACGGCGGCGACGGGAGGAAAAAATACTTATTTTTTAAATTCAAGATACGACGACCTTGGAAGGTATAAATTAAAAAAAAAAAAAAAAAGGGAAAAATCTGCACACAATAGATTTTTCGACCAGTGGTCAGGAATGCGGTTGTACGATGACAGAAAACTTGATTCTCATCAAAAGGTATGAAGCAAGTCAAAAGGAATTTTCACGACGACGAGATTAAAATCAAATACGAGCAAAGAAAGAAATTACATAAAGCTTTAAAAAAAAAAAATTTTTTCAATTTTTTTTTTCGTCTTTTTCAAAAAAGGCGTATAAATAATACAATACCTCCATTTTTACGTAATTAATTTTTTAAAACCGACGATCAAAAAGAAAAAAAATTAATTTTTTTATTTTTTTCGATGGATTCTAAAACATTGAAGAAAATTCTTTGATTCTTTTGTCGACTTCGACTACGTAATAACGAGGTCGAGGGGGTTGTCCCAAGGGTGGGTTAGCGAAAGCTGACAACGAACAACGTTCATTATTGCCGAAATTCGCGCGAAACCGGCGCCAAGATTCGTAATTGCAGCCGCCATCATCATTTCTACCTAATTGCGTTGAGAGGGCGCGTCTCTTGTTCGCCCTCCGTCGACTGTCACCAAAAAGTCGACATTTTCTCGGAATCTCCGTGAAATTTACAAATTGTCATCCAAATCTTTTTTCTCATTCCCCATCCACTTTTTATTTCCCTATTCTTTCACTTTTGTCTTTTCCCCTTTCACAACATTTAATCCAAAATTATTTTAATCACCAAAAATTCAACCCCCAAAAAAACAAAAACCCAAATCACCATTTTATTTTTCTTCCTCCAAAAAGCAAAAAAATCCACAAAAACGACTCGAAAAAACTAAAAACTGAAAATACACAATTGGCGCCTCCTTCATAATCCGCTTTTAATTCCTTCCCGCAGACGGCGCCACGTGCTCTATTTTCCTCGCATAAACTAACGACCCTCGTCTTACAAACCTCCTTATGTCACAATCAACAAATTACCGGAGTCTTTCTCAACAAAATTTCTAATCTAAAACCCTTACCCCTCCTACCCCTACCCCCACCCCCAAACAAACAAATTAAAAAAAACTAAAAAAACCCTGAAAAATCACTCAAAAAAAAACAAAAACCGAAAAATTCCAAAACAAAAACAAAAACAAAAACCTCATTTATCTCACGGAACTCATTCCTCCCAACACCCTTTACCCCTTTGACACCACGTACCACATACGGGAGCACGATGCAGATTTATGTTGCAACAATTCTTTGTGTTCTTTGATTTCAATTTGGTCGTCACATTACACGAATCCTTTTCCGTCTTTTTTCCTCTAATTTTTTTCCCTCCTTCTCCTCTCTCTCTCTCTCTCTCTTTCTCTCCTTTTTTTTATTCTTTATTCTTTATTCTTCTTTCTTTCTATCTATCTCTTTTTTTTGTTTTTACTTTTCCTTAAATCCGTTTTGAGATGCAAACCGACGCCGCTGGCTCATCGGGCGGGAGAGAAGGGGGGGAAAAGTAGTAGGAGGGAGGCAAAAGAAGAAGAAGAAGGTGGTGGTGGAGGAGGGGTCTGCACGCGCCATCCGGGTTCACGAATTATTGATTCCCGCCATCAGTGCGAGGCGGAGGCAAAACTGACGGATGGTGAGATAGCAAAGGTGGCGTAGACCTCAACTTTCTATCTTTCCCGCGTGTCTACCCATCTACCGATCCTTTACTATCTATTTATCTAATCACTCAGTTCCCCCATTTTGAGACTAACTACGAGAATAAGAGGAAAAATTTTATTTTAAAATATTTTTTTTAAATGTTGAGAGAAAAAAAAATATTTAAGTTTGTAATTTTTTTTTTTTTCCTGGAATAACGTCATCCATTTTTAAAACACACGTCAGTGACACGCGTAAAAATTAAAAAGGAAAAATTTGAGATATGAAAAAAAAAAAATGGAGAGGAGAGGAGAAGAAAAAAATCAAAATAAATTAAAAATTAAATTCAAGACTAAAAACCAATTAATTTTTTTTTTCACTTTTATTTTTTAGTTTTTTTTACCGCTAGACGGCGACGTTTCTACTTTAAAAAAAAAAAAATTAAAATAAAATCCAATTTTTTTTTTTGGTTATCATCGGTCTTCAAAAAAAAATATTAAAATAAAAATCGAAAATAAATGGTTACGAAAAAAAAAAAAATTAGTAAAATATTTTCTACCTGTTGATAGTAGTGTGCGTCATAAACCAACTGAGGATACTCTTGAGGATGGAGTGAAGGATCTGCGTGAAGAGGCAATCAGCTTTTTGTCGACATTGTTCCATGAATTGCTCGGTTTCGTCATCGGGAGACAACTGCACGAACGTGGACGAAAGCGATTCGGGAAGACGACTAACATCGCTCGTGTACCACTACACCAAAAAAATATTCAAAATTAATAAAAATTACCTCTCAATTAACAAAAATTTTAATTAGAAAAATTCTCAAAAATTCACAACCAATCAAAAAACAAAGATCACACTGACTTCAAAATCCCCCCATTCTCATTTGCAAATGAGTTGTATGCTAATTAGCCACTCTTTAACGACCTCTATCTCTCCGCCAAACACTGATTGGAAGACACTAATTAATTAACAAAACTGCGCCGCCTCCCCGTTTTCTCTCTCTTCCTAATTGCTCTTCTGACTCCGGCGCATAAACAAACATTTTCTCCGTTTTCACGATTTATCGATGGGGTTCACAACCAGACGAAAAATTCGTTGAGGAAAAAAACCTTATTTAAACGTACAAAAAAGATTATTCAAAAAATATAACACGTCGAGTTTAAAAAAAAATATATTTGTATAATAAAAAGGGGAAGAGAAGAATATCACGTGATTTCCATATGTGTGAGTGTGTCCAATGAGCAAATCAACATTTTCATAAAATTAAACTGGCAATGAAGACACATACATAGCGAGTGAAAGAAAGAAAGAGAAGGAACGAGAGAGAGAGAGAGAGAGAAAGATGCTTGTGTCGTTTTTATTGACATCGTTTATGTCGATAAATTTTTACGACAACACATTGAACATTCATCCTCGTAGAAGCGCGGCGTACGAGAGAGAGAACGAGAGTAAACGAGAGAACGCGAGAGAGATAGAAAACAAAAACCAAAAAAAAGGAAGAAAATGGAGAAAATAATAAAAATAAATAAATAGTGGACCCATATCAAAAACGCATTTCTTTTTCTTTTTTTTCTTCCCCTCATCTCCAAAAAAAAAAATTTTTACAAAAAAAAGAAAAATTCCAAAAATTTTTCTAAGTTTCAAAAACCCGGTGATTAAAGATAACTAAGAAAAATAAAATAGAAAAAAGGGGACGATGAGAAAAAGAGAGCGAGAAGGATCCGCGAACGCCGTCCCTCGTTACAACGAAACTCGGGCGCGATTCGAGTGGAATTTTTCTCTCTCTCTAAATCACACAAGTGGCAATTTTAACTGCGGAGTAATTACACACGAAACTTAGCCTTGAACAAATGCTTCTCCCTTTCCTCCTCTTAGTGTATGGATTTTTACTGAGACGACCCTCACTCTTCATCATTTTCCTCGCCCTTTAATTAACTTTTTTTTCCCCATCTCTTTTCTTTTTCTCTCGTGTTCTTTCATTATATGATGGTGCTTTGATGGGGGCTATTCTTAATTGCAATCCCGCAAAACAAAACTCACTTAATATTTTTCTTCTCCTCCGTCATCTTGTCTCCTACAAAAATAATATTTATCGCTTTTTCCACACAAACTCCGCAAAACTCCAAAAATTAAATACTAGGGAGTAAAGTAGAAAAATAATCCTTAATCTATCATTTTTAATTTGTTTATAGTTTTGAGTGAGAAAAAAGAGAGACGAGTAAAACGAAGACGAAGACGAAGAAGAAGGTGAGGGAGGTAAAACGAAGAATAGGTGGAGCAACGAAAAAGCCTTAATTGTAGAGGAGAAATTCTTCTATCTAATTACAGTGCTTGCTATTTCAAAAGTTCAAACCGACGCTAAGGTAAAATTACTCCGCGTTCTAGATCTGCTTATTACGGCCTTGCCTGCTCCTCTACCTAATAATTAGTCAGTTTTTCCAGCAAGACAGGTGAAATTCCACCTCACCTCTCCTCCCCATCAAAAAATATCCGCAGTGATACCGAATTGTACGATTCACGTGATTGGGTCAGTGAGCCAGAGGTCAAGTGCCCGCTTTTTTGGCGGGAGAAAGAATCGGTGTACCTGAGATGTACAAAAAAAAAAAAATTAAACGAACCGATCAAAATTTTTTTGGGGGGGGTTTATAGATAGTTATTATTCGTAATTTGGATTATGAACCCGTAATTTGTAAAATATTATTTTAATTTCACCTGCGCGAGGTAATTACGATTTTGTAATTCAAAAACGAGGCAGTTTTTGGGGTTTATTTTAACATCAAGTTTTGTAATTTTATACTTGGTTAACTATTTTGGAGTAATAAATTAAAATTATATTTTTTAAATTTTTTTTTGTAGGCCTAATCAAATGGGAGGAGTTTCGGTGTTGCACCTGACGAGGTTAGCAATAGATGGCGACACCGTTGCGGTGAAATCGAGGACTGAGAATAAAAAGAAAAATGTTGTTACAACGCGAATTTTTCTCAGATTTCAATTTAAATCTTCATTTTTTTTTCCTACGTTAAAAAATAAAAAAATCACATTTCTACAAAATAAAATTTTCATCGACCAATGAAAATATTTCCAAAAATGAATAACAAAAAAAATATAAAAAAAATTTTGTAATTACCATCATTTTTTCTATTTTTATTGGTCGACATCAATCAATTATTACTCGGAATAATAAACTACCTGAAATTAATTCAAGGAAATACCAACGACTTTACTTCCCACAATTCCTAACGTCGCGTCGCACAAATATTTTTATAAATTCAACGTTTTTCTCAAAAAAAAAAAAAAATTATTTTTCTCTCCAAGTCACCCCCCCGCCCCCCAGTCTAAAAAAAAAATATAAAATTCCCAGAATTCTTTTGACCACAAAAAAATAAATAAAAGGATAAAAGAGAGAGAGAGAGGGGAAAAAAATTCAAATAAAATGAATTAAAACACACATTCGTGCAACTTTCATTAACCGTAAAGTGATTTTCAGTCACGGTCATCGTGACACTATTTTCCCCGCCTTTTGCCAAGTCCAGCCCGCGGGCGATGGAAAGTCACACCAAAGTGACCACGCGAAATCAGTCGCGAGACAAAGCGATTTGTGGGTGGTCTTGTACGGTAAAACTCCCACGTAAG
>JAQIWS010001715.1:0-10390 GCA_034696085.1 Stigmatogaster subterranea | reverse complement strand
CGGATTAATTACCAATTCGACCGAATGCCAAGAATCGCTATTCAAAGCTATATAATATAATATAATATAATATAATAAACAAGGCACGAATCAGTAAATTTGCACAATAAAATAATAATTAAGACATTACCGCGCCCGACAATTAAAGTTTCATGTTCCCCACGAAAAATGTGAATGAATTTGAGTCGCGCGTTCTCCAATTGCAAAAGGACTTCATAGTTCGCTCCGAAGCCATTCGAATTCATTGCCGCACTGTGATACATCAACAACGCGTGTGGCAAAAGCGTCCTGCAATAAGAGAAGTGGGTTATAATCCGAAGCGGCATTTTTGTCAATGTTTTATTATAGAAATTTACCTAAATTTAAATTTGACTTCTCGCGGTTGCCAGAGTGGCCAATTGGGTCTTAATTCTATGAATGAATTTTTTCCCGCGAACGTGACTGAATGTTGGCCACGCGCGTCGAATATAATTGAAGATTGAGTTATTTTTATATAATAACAACTAAGTAATGATAGCAACAATTTCCACGCTTGTTTCATGTTGGAAAAAGTTGTAAATAAATGTTTTCTTAGCAGACAAGATCAAAGTGGTTGGGACAAGTTACTAAACGGACAAAAAAAATTTTCAAGGTTAAAAAAGGTGTTAAAATGAGACAATCGATCATTAGTCACACTCCATTTACATAGTACAATTTAACATCCTTAACAAACAAATGCAAATGAAAAAATTATAACTATATTCATTGTAAACACCTGTCAACCGAAAATTCGCGAACAAATGCAAATTTTTGTAATTCGCAATCACAAGATTGTAATTAATTTCAGCAATTCTATACATCCCAATTAAACACGCTTTATTCACTCGTAATTTTTATGCACACGAATCTATTTATTATACACTCTGTTGGATCGTAAAATCCATAGAGATTAAGCAATAACAACACTCGAGTTGCGGCTTTACCTTCTCAACTTTACGTGAGCACAATGGAACAATGGCAACCGCAGTTTCCGTTTTAAAACAAAAATTATTGTCGCGTAGGCAATAATTTAAGGATTGAGCACTCGTAGAATTAACAACTAACTAGCAAAAAGAAAACACGCGCTTGTAATCAAAAAAGGTCAACGTTCAATTACCGCCTCGTCTACCTGGGTTTAAGATTACCTGTACTTGTGGAACAAAATTTTGCTGAAATTAATCACCGTGAAATAGTAATTACCTTAATTTAATTGGGATATTACTCAAAACACAAAACGGCCGTTAAGGTTGGTAAAGTAAATAATGTTTAATCAGTAAGTAGATAACGAAAAGTTTGTATTAAAAACTACACAATTTTTGCTCAGTCTTTACTTACAGTTTGGCAAGGGCGAAGGAAAAATAACAAACTAACACGAGTTAAAACATGAAAAGAAGACAAACGCAACCTGAAACAAACATAGTGAAAACCAAACAAAATTGTGTCCTAAAAGAAAAAAAAAATCAAAGTGTCGAAATCGAGTGTCTCGTTACCCGTGGTTTAAATGGGACAGGTCTCTGTAATCAAGATTTACAAATATGAAAAGAGAAAATTGTTTACCTTTGGCACCAGTATCAACAAGAAGACGACAGGTGAATATTTTGAGACCTATAATTTACTCATATATAAAAAGGTGTACAGAGCAGAGGGGGTTGTGTATGGTACAAATAAATAACATGGTAAAAAATTACTCCAATAAGTACTATTTCGACATTGAAAAACATGAGAAAAATTATGTTTGGAAAAATAACTTTTGCCATATTTCACACGATTCACGACGGAGACTAACTTTGAAAAGTGGCTACGAAACAAATAATTTTCTTTTCTTTATACCAATTTCAATTTTCTACGGTACATCAATCAAACATGCGGTCAAAAATGGAATCCAAATTTGACTATAATGTGCAATTTTTGCAAATACTTTTTGTTTTATACAAAGATAATGTCAAACATAAAAATAAAAAATGTAAAGTTAAAAAAAAAAAACCAAAAATAAAAATAAAAACACGATAAACGATAAAAACAAACTGCCATTGCAACGAATAAACTACAGCTACTTTCACATTTATATCTATTAACTTCAAATAAATCTGAATTCCGTGACCAATTAAATCACTGGAAGAGGTACATGGCAATATTATGGAAAAGAAAAATATATATGTATTGTATATAGATATATTATCATTATTATCATCATTATATATTTTCGTTATTTTTTTACATCTCTATAGGACCAAAAACATGTGTGTTGTAGAAGTGCAACTGAGGAACCATTTTGAGATACCTGAGTTTTTGGAAATTTAAAACGGTATACAATATTTTATTTTTTCCTTCTTTTTTTTTTTTTTAGTTGTTTTCAAGTCAACACCATCTTTGTTTTCATATTTTTACCGTTCTGTCTTAAGATCAAGGAACTGTTTTTGTTTTTGTTTTTATTTATTTTTTATTTTTTAAATATTTTATTTTATTCCGCTAATGGCTTTTTGTTTTTAATCTTTGCATTTGAATAATAAGGACATCCGATATGTGGAAAAAATGAATCAAATTCATGTTTACTTTTCTTTCATTCTTTTCCCCGTTTCTTTTACAACAACAGAAAAAAAAAATCTTAAATCTTAAACACAAAATTAACAAAAAAGAAAAATATCCTACTAAAAATAAACACGCTGTGATTTGAGGTGAAACGTGCATTTTCAATGCTTTACAATACAAAATTTGTATCAATCATAATCGATCAATCGATCAATTAATTATTATTAGTTTATCATTATCTAATGTCAAGTCTATACATCATCATCATCATCAATAACAAAAAAAATATTTTTTAATTTTTGAAAGCAAAGAAAGAACAAAGAAAGCAAAGAAATAAAATTGTGTGAGAAGTGACAACACACTGTAGGATCTGTTAGAGATTAATTTATCTGACGTGTAATCCATTAATACACCAATTATTTATTTCACATTGTGAAAGGAAAGAAAATTTAAAATGGCAGACGTGTGTTTACCTCGACAATTTTCACCTACACTGTTGTTTTCTTGTGCCATAAATCTGTTTGTTTTATAGTGCATGGGAATTCACACTTAGAGTGGATTCCCACACACATTACCACAGATGCATTGCAACGAAACCAAATAAAACTATGTACATTTCAAATCCTGTAGATTAATTAACTCGTTTCAAATTTGTAATTTTCAAAGCTTAAATAAATTTTCTTTTGCGTAATTTTTACCTTTATTTTATTTTATTTTATTTTAATCTTTTTTCACTTTTTTGTATTATTTTTTTACATTGCACTAAGTGCCACTAGCTGAAATTAATCTCGAATTGATGTTTTCTAAAAGATTAAAAATTCATCTCATGTGAAATAAACAAAAGTTCTTTTCAAATTGTGGCCTCAATATATTTTTAACGGGAACTAAAAACACAAAATATGAAAAATTTTAAATCCAAATTCCCTTCATCAAATGTAAATATATTAAGGCAACCGTTTTTATTTTCTGTTTTAGGGGGATAACCGATTACTTCTTGAATACACAATTTACTTTTTAAATCAGCTTACAAAACCCAGTTTGTTTTCCTTAAAATAAGGAAGAAAAGAAAAGAAAAAAAAGTTAATAATTTAAATTCCTGTTCACCCATAATGCCTTAGCAAAATGAACCAACTGAAGTTATACTCGAGTTGCGTTCTAAAAATTTCTACGTAAGAATAATTAAATTGGACTATATCCGTGTCATCTTGCAGACAACAAAATACGATAAAACGTGTTAAAAACTACTAACTTCCAATCACTACACTTAAGAACTTGTTACATTTAAAAATACCATATCAAGAACTTGTATAATTTATACATTTGTTTTCACTTTTTAACCCTTTGCCCACCAAACTAAATAACCTTCTGCAAATGCGCTACTCAGGTATTAAGGTCGTTCGAAAAATAATGTGTTCAATTATGTGGTATACACCTGTTCAGCCATTTTGTTTTAAGTTATTCTTTTTAATTCAAACTTCGTTTGGCCTAATCCTACAACGGGGGCGTGTGGCTTTAGTATTGGCCCCTAAACTTCGTATAACCATGTTGTCGAACACAAAATACATTTAGTTTTAAAATTACCTCTTAGACGCACGACTGGGCTAACAAATTAAAATACAAATTTCCATTTAATGAAAAACGTTAAAAAAAATTTATTTACCGCTAAAAACTCTTTTTTTGTATTTTTTGGGTTAAAAAATAAAATAAAAATAAAAATAACAAATTAAAAACCGTGGTTTCAAATGTTGTCATGTAGCGACAGAGAGATGGAGAGAAGAGAGAGAGAGAGAGACGAGATTCATATCTGATGAGTTTTCCAATGAATCTATGATTAATTCGTATCGTCTATTGACTATTTAATTAAGAGTGTACAGTTGTGTATGCATCGTTGGCAACCAATCAATCGATTTGCTGCGATTGTGTATTGGTCGTTGAGTGTAAAATCAAATGTGATTTTTACCAGGTACTACGAAATGTCTACATCTATTTCTGTATTTAAATATAAAATGTAAAACACTAAAACATGAAACTATTGTAAATATATTTTCACTTCAGGTAGCATGTTAACTGCAAATGGAGATATTTCATGCATAATTATGTTTATTTTTGAATGCGAGTTTGCATTCGCTTTTAACTGGAATCCGTACAAATACAGTATTTGCTTCGCTATCGCTCTATTTTTCGCTTTTATCTTTGTCTCCTTATTTTTCCAGTGCTAATCAAATGAATAAATGATTTTTTTATATTTTGTTCCTGATAGTTCGACAATAATCAAAATATCTAAAAAAAAATTAATAAAAAATAAAACATTTTCAGCTCAGTGTCGAATAAAGAGAGAAAAGAGATAGAGATAAAAGAGAAATGATTATATTGGAATGAGGATTGTTCTTCTTTAAGTGGCTTCTTGAGTAGCGTCAATTTGTATTTTAAAACATAATATTAATAATATTAATAATTACTAATCGTATCGGTTAATTAATGGTACTACAAGTAGTAATAGTAGTAAATATTAATACAAATTGTATCATTAAGAGGGAGATTGTGAGAGAAAACCAAAATTAGGAGGATGGAATTTCATTTCTCGATTAGTACAAGTATTTACGATGATGAGTTGTGGTGGTGTTGTTGGCTGACATTTTGCTTTCCGTTTTGTAAAATTGGGTAAGTGACAAATGAAATGATTCTTATAATACATTATGTTAATCCTGAGGTTTGCCTGCTGTTTGGTTTTTTTTTAATAACTTTTTTGTTTGTTTTATAATATATATATTTATATATATAGTTATTTTTTATTAATAACTTTGCTTTAGTCTAAAGAGGAATGAATGGCGATTGAAGAGGAGTAGGAAGAGGATTATTTCTCAGCCAAAAAACTCTCAATGGAAGGAAAACTAACAGAGCACTGACACCACCGGTTGAATTTTTTTTTCTTAGACTTTTCTTATCAATTTAAAGATTTGAGCACTGTCGCCTCCTGCGTTAGGCCTACATTTCGCTCCAGGAACCAGACCTTTTAGGAAGAAGCGAGGGAGCCAAAACCCCAACACGATTGGATTTGGTTTTTACAAAACCAATACACGAAAAGAGAAAAATTAATATTAAAACTTAATTAACGACTCTTCGAGTCACCGTGAAAAAGATTACACAACACCACAAACTTTAAAGAGAAAAATTAAAATTAAAGTTTAAAAATTAAAAAATAAAAATAAAATTAAAATTAAAATGAAACATTGAAATCACCGCGGAAACACGAATGAGACAAGCGCAGGAACGGAATTCACAAAGCAGAGATTGAAAAACTAAAGCGAGAGATATATAGATTTCAAAATAAATCAAAAATACCCAAAATAAAACAGAAAAATACTAAACTAAACTAAACAAAAAGAGTACGATACAATAAATAAGTACATTGTACTCTACAAAATGCACTAGCGTGCATTTGGAAGATTTTTTTTCTTTGGGGATGAGTAAACTTGGATTAAAAATTGAGCGATTTGTCAAATACACGTTTGAAAAATACCTGAGTCGTGGTGAATTAAATTGTAGCTGCTCGAGAAATAAATTGGTGGACACAAACCAATTTTCTCTTTCTTCTGCTTTGTGAAATCCTTTTCCTTTTTTTTTTCTCCCGTATTTTTTCTTTTTTGACGCCGATATTTCTTTGTTTTTCTTCTTCTTCTTCTTCATCTTCTTTTTATTGTCTCTCCCATTTTTGCTTTTCATTCATTGACCCGGTTCAAGTTTCACTTCGAGCGGAGATTCGTCCAATCCTATCATGGGCACTGGGGCATTTCCGCTGATGCTCTTCTGTCCATCGCTGTCGTCTTGACTTTGGTCGCTCTCCGACGGCTCAATATCAGGCTGACACACAATATGCGTTGGCGCTTGCAGGTGGTCCCAACTTAAACTCATCGCCGGATTTAAATCCGAACTCTGCATCGCCTGACTTAAATCCAACCCTTGGAACGCACCTTTAAAGTAAACGAATAACAAACTTGTAAATATAATCCCTCACTCGTGTTATTTTATTTTACCTTGTTGTTTCAATTTCTGTTTCGCTTCCTTCCTTCTGTTATTAAACCAATTCGTAACCACATTCAACGTCACTCTTTCCTTGTCTGTCAGCTCTCGATCTGTTTGCGACGCGTAAACAACCTTATTTTCCTGTAAAATCGGTGCACATAATTTTATTTTCTCACCTGGTTTAGTCATGGCTCTGTTGCATTCCTCCACAATTTGTTCCCGAGTTTGCGTGTCAGGGTAAGGATCTGCATTGTAATATTTCTCGAGGATAGCCAAATGTGCTGCTTTAAAAGTAAATCGTTCTCGTTTTAAAGGAATCAAGTCGCCCGAGTCGGACACCATTCGCTTCACTCCAGAATTGGGACAAATTTGCTCTGCAAACATTAACGCAATAAATTATTAAATTATTAATCAGTATCATCGATTAACAAAAAAATTAACTTTATACAACTTACTCAGTTTCCACGGATTCTTTTTACATGTCAGGTACCACGAGTAGATGGCAGTTTTTGTCCGCTCAGTCATTTCAGCAACTTCGCCACGGAAATATCGGCTTACATACGCCTGACTGATTTTCGTCATCTCAGCGATAAAATGTTGTTTGATGTTATACCGCATGACAAATTTTCGGATTTCTTCCAAAATAGCTGCATCGCCTTGCCTGAAACCGCATTAAAAGCAACATTGAATAAAATCATCAACAAAAATTGATCAAAATATGACGATCGTACTTCATAAATTCTTGTAACTCGGCTTGATCTTCGAGGAACTGGTCGTGATGTCCATTAAGAAGACGAGGTGGTGTGCTCAAATGATTGGCAGGAGTGGTGCTGAGGTAGTTGACGCTACTCGTCTGAGGAGTTGCAGGGGGCGAATCTGACGTCTGCGTGGGCGGACTCGCTGCCGCGGGCTCGCCTCCTTCTGAACTGGGCCGTCGCTGCGCCGATGCCGATACGGCCGCTTGCTGCCGAAGAAATTGCTGCTGCAATTGCAGGTGGACCAGAGCCAAGCCCAGCTGTTGACCAGTGACCAAAGCTCCTCCTCCCATCGCGCTCGTGGCTCGATTTCCCATTGGCAACGCGTACGGACGACCCAGTTCAGCATCTAATCGGTCGAGTTCCTCGAAGGCCTGCACCACTTGCTCTTTGGAAATGCCACTGCTACGCAAGCGACGAATCAACTCGATTTGTTCAATTGTGAACAAAACTTGGTGCCCTGTTCCAAGCGACGCCATGACTCCTGAAATCAGACGCAAAAATGCATTCGCCAATCGGACGTGACACTCGACTAAACCAATTCCCCCCCGTCTCGCTTCTCACCCTCGTAATCGCATTAATTTTCTGCCCAAAAATCAGTTTCACATAGTTAAAAAAAGTGAATAATGACGAGTTAATCGACACTTTTCCTCCGCATAAATCCAGCCGCAATTTGTTGCAAACCTATTTAAGCGGGTGTAGTAATTTCGTTTTGCTCTTCTCAACTGTATTTGCTTCACTAGATACAACTACTTGCGGGGACTTTTACCGAGAAATTTCAATTTAGAAACCTATTGATTTTTTCTTCTCCATTTTTTCATCCTCTTTGCAAATCCGGCTTGTTATGACAGGAATATTTCCAAATAGATGAGAAAAAAATCGATTTCCAAAGAGAATGAGATTTTTTTTCCCCTCCCTCTTCAAGCGTTTGTTTTTCTCATCCATTCAAACTACTTCACTTTTTTTTCTCTCTTACCAATCGCATTTCGTTTCCCCCCCAAAAAAATAATAATAAAAATTATTCAAAAAAATCAAAAAAATCAAAAAATTAAAAAAATCAAAAACTTGAGGCGAGGAATACTTTTAGTGCCCTGTTCTAGTTCACAACGGGTCAAATTTCCACCTAAACCCAACATTTCTCTCCACGAGTAAATTAAACCCGTGACATTAATGAAATTTTTTTTCTTCTTCTCTCCAACCAACCAACCCAACCTTAAAACTCAAAGTTACTTACATGACGGAATAAGAAGAAATATTGTCCGTTTGGACCAGTGGCAAATAACTGAATGTATTTGGATTTATAAACCTGCCAAGGACATCAGATTGGGTCGTGCTTGGTATAAACAGGTTAAGCTAAAGAGGCTAACTGCTCGTTTCAACCAGCACTACGTGGCGCAAAAAAATAATTTGCGTTTTACGAATAGTTTACATACACATCCTTCGGTAACACAATCGAGTTTAACAGGTGCCAGATTAGTCTTTGTTTTTCATCTTTTGTATTTAGTAGTGCATAACCTTTCATTAGTCTACGTTTTCCGCCTTCTCAACACGAGGCAGAATTTAATAACGTTTCATTTCAAAATGGATTCAACCTAACATCCACTATGCAAATGAATTAACTAATTCGCCCTGTGCCCTCATTAACATTTTCCTTCATTCTTTCCTTTTCCCACTTTTTCACCGCATAAATTGGTGAAAAATATTCTGATACCAGTTGTGGATTACTGCTTTCGCTGCGAGATTGAAGAATGGTAATTTGAACAAAACTCGTTCTGCCTCGAGCCATAAAAAATGGAGAGAGAGAGGTGGGGGGAAAGTTTAAAAAAAAAAAAAAAAAAAAAGCGAGGGGTGGAAAAAATATATAAAAAATCAATCGCTCCAACACAAAAAAAAAAAAAAAAATTTTTTTCCAAGAATCCATTAAATTCTTATAAATATACCAAAATGGCCACTTGAAATATCTGTTTACAAACAAGTTTAAAATCTCGTATACAACGATAATCGATCTTAATTTATTAAAATCTAAACATCACTTCTCAAAACCTCGACCCACTTTTTTAACGAACAAAAAAAAATAATAAAAAAAAAAATTTCCCCCCACCAAAAAAAAAAAAAAAAAAAATCGTTAACGTATTAATTTTTTGTGTCAAAGATATTAACACCGTGTTTTCTTTTCTTTTTTATTTCTCCTTTTATTTTATTCCCCCTAACATTTTTTGACGTCGCGACATGGCCGAGGTCAGTCGGGGCAAAATTTTCTTCGCCGTTAAAAGTTTAATTTTTACGGGCCTCTCGAAAAAGATCCAAGCGGAAAAAATAACACGTTTATTTTATTTATTACTCGAGAATCACGTGTTCGATACAATACACATGTGTTTTGATTCGTAGATACAATAATTTAAAAGAAAAGTTACATTTTTCTATATCGACGCACAATCTGATATTCTCGTTTATATACATATTTTTCTTCGTTAATTTTCGTTCGTATGCATCAAAGCTGGCGATAAGGAAATAACTGCATAATTACAGAACAATTAATTCTATATCATGACATTGTGTTTTGAACCCCGTAAAATACGAACTGAATAAAAAAAATACAAAAACCCATCATCCGAGGTCAGGGAAATATTATATCACGCGATAACGAAAATCTTAAAAAAAAAAAAAAAAAAAAAAAAAAAAATCGGATATTTTAGTTTAAGTAAGTGGTGAAATTACTTGGAAACGTTAACCGAATTGATTAATTAATCGACTATATTCATTCCTTCAACACGCGAACGTCGAATTAATTAATTTTTTGCTCCTCGCAAAATAAATTAAAACCTGGTTATTAAAGTTGTCCTCATTTTGCTTTTTTTTTAAAAAATTTAAAATCTACTTTAACCACTGATCTTGCATTAAATACTTCGCATGTTACATAACATCCTGCGACTGAGCCGCCATATCAAACCACTCGTGACGCAACGACGCTTCACCCTAAAAAAATAATAATAATTCCTCGACCTAAGGCGCTCATGAAAACCAAATGTTTCAATCAAATCTAACCTATTTGCTAATAGTCGATA
>JAQIWS010001714.1:0-10399 GCA_034696085.1 Stigmatogaster subterranea | reverse complement strand
GTGTGGTAGTAATAAAAAGTCCCAAAATTTTTAATATTTATACTATTGTTTATTGATTTGTTAGTCAGTTACACAACATGATCACATCATTACGATGGGGAACAGTTATATCACGACAAGACATGGTTTTGTATTACAGTTTTTCTCGTTTTGATTTGTATTTCTTATTTTTAGCAGCGTCATCTGAATCGCTGCTCGAAGAACTACGACGGCGCTTTTTCTTGTGAGACTTGTGATGCTTACTGCGCTTTTTTTCCTAAAAAAATAAGTCCTTAATATCACGACGATGGGAGAAAGCTAAGAGGCGATGTTATACAACAAGGGAAATTACGACCCGAGATAATCTCGGATGTAATCAGTTGCACTTTGAATGCACTTTGTTTTATTCTAACTTTTTCAATTATCTTGTTTGCGCCCTTGTCGTCGGTCTTTTTTTCGTCGGGCGACGCATCTGGCGGCTCCACCTTTCGAACATCATGATGTTCCTCGTCGTCATCGTCATCGTCGTCGTCGTCAGGAATAAACTCGTACTTCTTTCCGCCGGGAACTTGGAAACAGTCTTGAGCAAGATGCCCTGGATAAAACAATACAATAAATAATAATATTCAACAAGCATGATAGTTTTATCATTAGTAAACCTGCAGTGCCACATTTTTTGCAAGTGGTGTTGTAAACTGCGTCTAATTCAATTTTATTCGGCTTATAAGGCGTGTGACTCTGTCTTTTTCTTTCGTCCTGACTAAATTAGAAATAAATGAATCTAATTATTTGTTAAACGTTTACGGAAAATTGACATACGCCATTTCAACTCCGTTTGGATCTAAATCCTTTCCCGATCCTTGATTTACGACTTTCATCGAGAGGCCTATTTTTCCTTCATCCTTAAATGTAAAATAAGTAAGTAGAATTATGTTAACGCATTCTACCTTCTTTGCTTTCAATATAGTAATTACATTTACGGAGATAACTTTACACCAGACAGTTTCACCAATCTGCAAAACTTCGGATGGATCCGGAACATTATACTTCGAAATCTGACTGCGGTGCACGAGACCTGTTCGTAAATAGGTAAATGAGTGTAATTTCTACAAATCAATAATCGTCCTCGCTATAATTTCACCATTTTTATAATATCCTGGAATTTTAACAAACGCTCCAAACTCCTTGACTGCTGTGATCTAACGTAGTAACAATTTCGCAATTTGTATCAATCTCTCAAATACAGTTACATTTCCTTTAGTTACCTTTCCTTTAAAAATTTTATTTATCGGCGGCGTATCATCTGCAGACGAACTGCTTTGTCTCGAATAACGTTTAGACATTACGGCTACTCGTTTCACGGATCATGATCCGCCATGCTGGAATATTGTTATTGCGTGTTAGTGCTCTCTGGTGTTCAATAAGTGAAGTAGAAACAAGACTGCGAAGGAATGACACCACAGTCAAATTACACAAACTACAATGCATAAATTGAAATAAATTTTACGTACGCGCGTGTATTGGATAGCAACGAATTTATTAAAAAATTAAATATTGGAAATTAAATCCGGTTTATTTGACTCACCTTTGTTTTCCTTTTATTCTTTTACCGCCAATTTGCTTAATCGATAATTTAACCAATCGGCGCAGAGTTTCGTGTCACGTGATTCAACATGACTATTCCATCATGGAGGCCGAAAGTAAGGTACCGCCAAGAATGCAGAAAAACCCAAGGTGAAATTTGCAAGAAGATGCCAAGAAAACTCAAATCTCAAGGTACAGGTATAACGATGGATAATCCTAGCATGTGCTAATGGGCGTAACGGTGTGTAGTGATGTACTATTGCGTGTAGTGATTGATTTCAAAGTTGGTCGGTACCCCCGACGATTTTGCTCCACGCCATGTGCATGGGTAAACTATTCTCAGTTCTTAGTTCAGACGCTCGCTGAACTGGTTTCTTTTAGGAACACGGGCGAATTTGGGGCACGGAATTGTAGTAAAATTTGTTACGGCAGCAGTTATAAAATTAAACTCACGATGTACGAATGAGAGCTGAAAAAGTTTGCGTTAACTTGATAGCCGAAGTATAAGGCAAAAATTTGACGTTTATCGCAGACAAGAGATTGCAACGTTGTTTACGTAGATCGTACCGAGCAGTTGTGGACTGGTCGAGGTTTACAAAATGCCATTCTGCCGTTTTCAACAAATGCCAAAAGTTAGAACATTTAAAGCGTACTAGACTGTGTTTATTTTGAAACCCAGCTTTCACTGGTAGGCATAAAACGTAAGCCTAATTTCGTGTTTGTTACCTCGGCTCCTTGTGACCTGTTTCTAACTTAAATTGCTCGCTCTACTTTTTCAGTACTACAGTATTAACTACTTTTTATACTGGAGTATGCTGTTTATTATTTTACTCGGAATTTAATTAGGAAGCGAAAATTACAAAATTAAAAAAAAAAAAATGGTAAAAAATAAAAAAAATTGACACGAGTTACGAAACGAGCAATTTTTGTTTTAAATGAAGTTACAAAATTTAACTCACCAACTTCACGTATGGCTTAATATGTAATTCGATAAAATCTGGATTAATTTTGCTTGCCTTAAGATTTTTCTGGGAAAAAGTGGCATTTGTAACAACACGCACTAGCTGGGATTTTGTTGGCTTTTGAATAACTTGAAAAGTACACATCTTCGTGCAAATATTCTGTATGACAATAACGAAGTCACGTTGTTCTTACAGCTCTTAGGCCCAACTGTACTGATAATCCAGAGAGAATAGATTTTCTTCAGGTATGTTCTTCATCCCTGCAGTGAAATTTTAAGAAAAAAAAAAAAGCAAATGACATCAGTGATTAGTAGAAGTTTTCATCTTTTCTCTCACTTTAACTGTTTTTAGCCTGTTAATGTTTTATTTTCCTTTCGCTTTTTATTTTAGTTTCACACTTTAAATCACAATTTCCCTAGGGTGACACGCGTGTACTTTTTCAAGTTTTACGAAGTTAAAATTATTATTATTAATATTATTAATTTTATTTTATGAGAAGCCTATCGTACAAGAAAAAAAAATTTAGTGGCTCCCGTTTGAGCATCAACTTGATTCTAAAATAGAATTTAATTTAGAATTATAATTTTGTTTTCCAAAAAAAAACATAAAAAATAAAAATCGAAATGTTGTTTTATCGTAGTCGGGTGTTTAAAATTGTATTTTTAAGAAAATGAATTCAACAGGCTACGTTAGTTTGGTTGAAGCTTGTTGGATGTATTTTTGTTTGAAGCACTTTTGAGTAAAGAAATTTTTTTTCTTGTACTTTTCAGATAGTAATCCGTATGAATGCATACGGGGAATGTGGGAAGGTGCTTACGTGGCTCAATTCCTTCGACTTTTTCAGTACAAATTTGACTTCATCAGCGTTACTACTCAGGTAATAAGTTTTATCAGAAACATGAGTGAATGGGTCTATCATGTACCCATGCGTGTTGAGAGATGTTGAGCTTGGCTGCTCGTTTGTGAAAATGATTATGTGAACAAGAATTGGGGGTGTAAAATAACGAAAGGTGTACTCAAAAACATAAACAAGTTAAGAACAACATTTCCCCCTCCGTCCCTTTTTACCAAAAAGAGAGAGAGAGAAAAAAATGAGTAGATGAATAAATAAGTGCGTGAGAAGCCGAGAGGAATGTGTTCGCCGTTAAATTTTTGTCGCGCGTGGCGTGGAAAAAGCGAGAAAAGTTTTTGTCGCATTGATGAAGTTGAAAGTTTTTTGATTGATTTGTTAATGAATTTATTGCGCGAGTAATCATTGAATAGGTGGTGTGTAAGCAATTACTTTATTAATTGAGACACTCGAGGGGAATGTCGAAAGAAAGCCGGAGCCACAAGTGGTGTGGCCAGATCTTTGAGGTTCGAGTCTTGGTGGACAAACGGCCTTCAAAAAGGAGTTCAGTGACTTAAAATGTGTTTGTGCCACAAGGCTTTTTGCAGTTCACTGTGCGTTCATTTGAAGGTGGTGAAATTTAATCGTGAAACCAGTTACTTTTATTTTTTAAATTTTAGTCGCTTTTTAAAATTCACGAAAAAAGAACGAAAATAAAAATACCTTAACTAGTGGACGAGAAAAGTATGAAAATTGTGCGGCTTAAAAGCTATATTTGGCCGAGAGGTCCTTGTTTTTTAGCGGTTTAGTTTGGGGTCGATTAACTGCAGTTTGAAAAATATAACTCGAAATGTACGAAACGTTTGATGGCGAAGATGCGACAAATAGAAAACTTTTAATTAAAGCGATTTACGTAATGTTTGCTTCCTCGGGGAAAGGTAAATAAACCTTTACACTGGTAATTGGTGGGCAGGATTTTAATTTAGTTCTAGTAGAAGCAGCACGGTCGAAAACAAGAATAACCCTGCGTCGACAGCACAAAGCTTTTACAGGCTCGACGAGATCTTATATTGGTCACGAGTCAATGTTAGTTTATTGAAATGGAAACTTTCTTTTTGGACAAAACTCTTCAGCTAATACTTCTCACACAACTGAAATCGTAATTTCCTTATCATGCAGCTTTAAGCATGAACGTGTTGACCTTGCACACCTTTTGCTTCTGTATCCACTGAGCTTACACCACACCAAGGTGAGCCTGTTTGGGCTGCTCCTACTCGAATCTCAGGGAAGAAGGAAAGCGAGGGCAAGGATGGATAGATTTTTGTGTGCCCAGCAAAAGCAATCATTTCGTTGGCAAAAGGTGAAAGTCTGTTGCTGACAAATAAAACTGAGAAAAGTTGGGTTTGTTTTTCAATTATTCGAGTGGTTGTTGGTAAAGGTCGGTTAAAAAAGTGGTGGTGAAATTATTTTTGAAAATGAGGTGGGGGAATAAATTTCGTAGAAAAATGTTGCGCAAACGATTTTTTGGTTTTAAGCACCGCATCATTTTCAAGTCACTGCCAAGGAAGGTAATTATTGGAAAAAGTTTTTGAGTAGCTGAGGTTAGAGATCTTGCAGTTTTTCACCACCCGACTAGACAAACCAGCTCAGGACAAATTGGCTTTCTCGAATCTCCTTAAATCAAGATGCGTGTTTAATTTTTTTTTTGGATACGGTTTTCAAGAACTTAAAAAAAAAATAAAATCTTTTTTTAAATTTTATTTCTTAAACAGAACCTGGCTGGAATTTACGCCAATTTTTACCTTAACTTCGTTTAAATATTCCAAGCTGTACTTTTTTTCTTTAAAACCCGAGCGATAAATTTTTTTTTTCTTGGGACCAAATTACCAAGTTTAATCAAACGGAATGTTTTTCTTTTCCTTTTTGGCTTTTCTTGCGCGGCAGTGGAAAAATCTTTTTCATGCAAATGAAAACGACGGTGTAAAAATTGGCTTCTATTAAAATGGTGGAGACCTGCTCGCCGCAGCAATGTTCAGTTGCGTCAAATTTTGTTCCATTTTCATACGACCTCCGCTAACCTCGAGGTTAGAAGGCACGGAACAGAGATTCCAGCGAAACGAGTGCTTATTTGCGCTGTCCACGCAATCTATTTATTCGAAAATGAAAATCATAGAAGACAGGTTGCGGCTTTACGCGCCTGTGGCCACTCCGCGTACTAGAATTGGCTCACTGTCTTTGTGTCCGATTTGACCGCGCAGAATTAGTACAGTCGCTTAATTTTCACGCTAAAAGAAGCAAAAGCATATCCTCGCTCCGCACCCCGTTGATTCCCTCTCGCGACTACTCGTTGGTAGTTAAGCGAGGAAACGTATTGATTCCTGGCAATGCAAATGCCAAACTGCCCAGAGTATTGATTCGAAATCCCATGAAATTCCAACGGGTGAGGACGGCGTGGGTGGTGGTGGTGTTGGAGGTGTTTGTTATCCAATCCTCCTTTCCCGTTTCATTTAAACTCCTTCAAAATCCTCTTGGGATAAAATGAGGTGGTGGCTGGTGTGACTGTGTGTTGTCTGTCTAATGAAGTTGGGTTCACCTTGCGTTTGTGCTTTTTGTCGTTGTTTTGTTTTCCTTTTTGTTTTAAAATCTGGTTGGTGATGATTTAAGGGGAAAATTTTCAGATTAAATGTTGTGAAGAAAATTTTGATTGTGATCGTCGGCGTAATGCTAAAATTCTTAACTCGATTTTTTTTTTTTTTGTAATCGTTAATTTGAAGAAATGACGAAAAAAGAAAGAAAATTGAGGAATTAATTTTAGCCGTGCGTTTTTAATGGAATTGAAGTGTTCCAATTTATTTGCTGATAGAAACTCCTCTATTTTTTTTTCTTAATTTCGTCTTCGAAACAGGAATTTGAAGACGCCCTTGTCGATAGTGATTGCCTACTCGTAGCTGATATTTGCGCACGTTTGCTGAGATATCTAACTGGAAACGCCGACGCTTTGTAAGTAAAAGAAATAAATATTTTATTTAATTCTTCCCCATCTTTTCTGCCGAGTAAAACTGTGTCTATTTTAAAATGTTGCTTTGTCCAACCGTCTGATACTCGGGAGAATATTTTCTAATAAAAAGAAAAAATACGACTACTTTCTCTTTGGACCCGTTCTGATATTGGTTCGGATCGAAATTGAATATGGTTTCGAGCTGCCTGTTCCGCGCGATGGTTGATTTTTACGCGGTAGCTGAATTCTTATCAGTGTCCAGTTGTCGTTTCTCTTTTCCGAAGCCGAGTATTTGACGCTTGCTCTATACTTTAGCGTCACAGCCTCGCGACTCGAGTCTTGATGATCACACCACGCGCGCGGTTGTCTTCCTGGCTGGTAATCGCCAGCCTCCAATCAATAAATGGAATATGGGCACCAGGAAATTCGTCGTTCGGCTTTAGTTTCTCACGTGGAGAGTAGAGGCGCGCGAGTGAAGGAACGCGCGGGAAAAAAAAAGTATCCCGAGTTAAATGAAGAAAGAAAAAAAAATTGACCGGATTAATTGAGGTTTAAGAAAAAGGGAAGCAGATTGCGATCAGTGCGCGGTCAGCTGTATTTGACGTGCGGTCAGTTTTTGCAGCGTGTGAGGTTTTGGTTGCCCCGATGCAAATGCGAATGTTCTTTTTGGTAGGGATTTTTAGTCCCTATGATGTTGTGACTGAGTTTTAGTGCTGACATTTATCACGGCCCACACAAGAGAAAAAGGAGGGTGGAAAGTCCCCGTGGCAACTTGACAGTCTGGGACGTTGGGCCTATTGCTTTTGGAGACCCTACAGGTTTGAGGTGCCTGAGGGAGGGTGGGGAGCGATGCCATATACCTGTCCATCTTTTTATTCCACGGGGTTGGGAGAGGAGGGAGGAGGAAGTGGTTGGGTTGGCACTAAAATGCAGCGAGGAGTTGGCCTTGCAATGAATAATTTGAAGAAGGATTGTTGTTGAGATTTTTTAGTTTTTTTTCTTCTGTCGTCCTTTTTTCTCGTTTTTTTTTTTTTAAAGCAACATTTTTATTAGTTTGCGCGGAAATTTTTTTTTTTTTAAGACGTCAAATTATAAATATAACTGATTACACGCTTTTTAGAAATAATGTTTACGTACGTGTTAAATTGCGTGTACGCACGCTCGGTTTACAAGATTATTATATTTTTTTATATGCATGTTAAACGCTTAAGAACACGTTGCTCGTTGTGTAGTAACAAGCGGAATTGTGTAGTAGTTTTCATTGCGTCGCTTGTGACGACCAATTCATCTCTTTTATGCTTCGTTATTTTAAAGTGTAGGCAAGCGACGAGTTAAGAAGTGAGCGGTTAAGCCTGTTGCTGTTGTCGAAGGATTTTCGACGTTCGTTTTGCTCGGGGCTGTGTCATAAACAGTGGCAATGGACCATATTAGTCGTTTAAATGTTTACAGCACTGATTAGAATTGTGCGGTTGGTCTCAATGGCATTGTCATCGGCTTTTCCGTTTTACTCCCTTCACATTCTTCGGGGTGTTTTTTTCCTCCTTTTGGTTCCTGGAAAGTGTGATGTCATCATCCCCGCTTTGCTGGGATCAGATGAGGAGTCTTTGGTTTGTGACCTCATAAGGGAGGGTTCTCGCCAACACCTTTTACCCTCTCCTTGGCCCCCTTATTCCTTCTTTCTCCCCTGCTCTTTTTTCTTTTTCTTTTTCTTTTTTCTTTTTATTCTCCCCACGCCAGTCTGCGTCGCGAACTTGAAATAAAATTTTAATTACCGAACGAAGGAATTATGGGGCAAATGGCGGCGTGGTTAGGATTAGGAACTTTGTTTAGATTTGCGTTATTGCTTTTTTGTGAGTGTGTGTGTGGTACGAATCGCGTTCGCTATAATTTGTTTGGGGAGTTGAAAATTTCTTTTTGCTATAGTAAATGAATTGAAGCAAAAATACTCTCACGCCACATCTCAAGGATGTTTATTGATAGCTTTCGAGGAAAACGTCTCGGCCGCGCTTTTCGAGAAGGCGCGAATTAAATAGAATTCTCAAAACACCTGAAAGGCGGGAATTTATTTTCATTGTTCTGTGTGACCACCTCGGTTGCGGGCATTGAGAAATTGGTGTCACGAGGAAGTTTGCGCCTACTAATGGCTGTCCTTTTAATGTTGAAGCTGTTGTGTTGTCCAGAAGGGGCTTGTAGATCTCTTTTCTTTAAATCCTCCCTCCCAGTCGCCTCTTCTGCAAGAAAGAGGCACCTGCTCGCTCGCTTGCCTGCCTGCCTTTTCCAACTGGTGGGAAAAGACCAAGGTCAGAGCGTCTGGTGTCTAGCCCCTTGTGCCAATGCCTCGGGGCCATGCTGTAAATCAGGCCGAGCCTGTTCCCCCCAAAACCACCTTGTATGGCGGGTGTGTGAACCACCTACAGGATCCGGCATCCCTGATCACTTTTGGAGAGAACAAGCGATTATTGTGCTTGCAAACACTTTAACCCTCAACAGCTTAGTAGTTATGATGACACGCCAATGAAGTACACCTCCTTTGCTTTCAATTGCTTTGGGCTGTTGTTTTTTAAAGTGATGAGTTGTCAGCAACTTTATTGCTATTAATAATGAAAAAGAGCGTCGTAAGATTATTGAAGGCTTTTTAATGAGGAGTTTCAATACGGATTGATTAAATTTTTCGTTTTTTATTACTTTTAAAATGCGCGTGGAGGTTGGTGGTGTAGATTTAGAATGGTAGCAATTACTTAGAAATTTTTTTTCTTATTTGTTAAGTTGGAAAAAAATTTTATCGTTTATTTTTCACGAACGAACAATTTTATAATTTTATGACTATGCAATTAAAACTCAAACGTATCTTCGCATTCCAGTTTGGTGTCAGTAAAGGAAAAAAAAAAGTGTTGTTTGTTGCACCTGTCAAGTTTTTTCTTTTTTTTTTGGTTTTTAAAAATTACTGTTTTTTATTTGCCTTTCGGCGATGCAGTAATCAACCAGTTGGAGTAGCAAAATTCTTCGCAGGTATTCATTAAATAATAATCGATATTAGTTATTTAGCTGAGTCGAAACGCGTAGAATTGTTTGCGTTGTTGCAGTTGATTGACCGTGAAATGATTTGGGGGGATTCATTTCTCATTAATTTTCACCTAACTCGAATAAATGTGTGTGGGAGTGAGTGAATTATAGACTCGACCCCTTTAGGAGGAGGCGTCAATTGTTGTTTTGCCAGAAATGTGAGCCCGCCGAGTCGTTGATTTCGAACGTTTTAAAAAGAAGATTGGCGGGGGAAAAAAACAGACATTATGAATTAGTCTCAGATTATCCCCTTTTTTGTTGGGTGAAATTTACATTTAAATTTGTGTAAACATTTTCTTTTGCGCGAGTTGTTGGAAGAGTAAACAGTCTAGGAATTGTCAAGCACGAGGGTTGATTTTTTTCTTCTTTTAAGTTTGCCAAGTATGTTTGGCAGTTATGCGGGGACAAATATGTGACGATTGCTAAAAATATAGTACGTTCTGTATGTTTGGAAACGTATGATAAATTAACTCGAGCAATTTGGCACCGACGTGAAGAGATTTTTTAGTTTCTTTTTCTTTTGCTTGAAACTAACGCTTGTTTTAACTGCGATGTTTTGAAATGTATTTCGATACAAATAGCTAGATGAATTAAAATTTTTGACTTAATTGGTTTTTAATTATATTTTTTTTCTTTGTTTTTGTTTCAGGATTTCAAATTTTGACGAGCATTTGAAACCCGTTCTTGTAGATAATAATTTTGACGGCGGATTGTTTCAAGAATCGAAAACCTCTTGGTGCGATTTATCCCCTGAAGAAAAGGTATAATTTGGTTGGTTGGATGTGGATAATATTCCTCATTGCGACATTGCACATGTGTTTTGGATTTGCAAATAAAATAAAATAAAATAATGTATTTCGTTGTAGTTGCATTTGCTGAAGTGGTTGATCGATCATGTTCACAAAAAAAAGGAAGAAGAACTCATGGAATATTTGGACGACAACTATTGCGCTGACGATGTGGTACGAAGTCTTGAATTTTTGT
>JAQIWS010001713.1:0-10403 GCA_034696085.1 Stigmatogaster subterranea | reverse complement strand
CCATTAAAAATATAAAGAAAAAGAAGAACGTGTGAAAAATTTTGTTCGAATTTTTCCTTCACGTCTTCCATTTTTCATCCCTCGAGGAAAAACTTTCGAAACAACCCAATTTTGAAAGAACTGTTTCACTTCCGCCATAACTCGCTCGGTTTTCGTCTCCATAAAAGGAAAAGACGAGGGAAGCCCGACCCTGAATCTTAAAGCCACAAACCGAACAAAACTCGCACATTTTCACTCCAAACCCAACTTTAACCACATTTCATCAACCAACCAACCAACCAACCTAACAAATAAAACCAAACATAAAACTGCTAACCAAGTCACCTCTTCTCAAAATAAAGCTCGATGATGCCAACATCTTAAACCCAACTCAACTTCCAAATTTAAACCTCAAGGATTTTACCCTCGACCAAATCTGTGTTTACTCAACTCCACTTTCTTTTTTCCTCATTCTTTCCTTCTCAACGTCAAAACTTTCATTTGTCTTCACTTTTTCACTTTGACATTGCCTTTTACAGCGTTCAACAAACTTTTTAATTAATTTTTCCCAAACTCTAAACACTTTAAATATCCCCACCGGAAATACACAAACTGGCTTCGCCCACGACCCGTGCCTTCAAAACGAAGCCGCGAAGCGGTTTTTAAGGCCCTGAAAAATTCCTTTTTTTCTCAATGTTGATGACAAGTGCTTATTCAACTACCCTTGAATGGCGAGAAAATAAATAAATACCATGAGGACACAGCTGGAGAGCAAAGGGTTAAAAAACAAGAGAAAGCGAAACAGTTTTTCTTTTAAGGTTATCAGGATTGGTTACATCACGTAGATAGTGTTACACAGACGCCAACGCAATAAATCAGTGCACGGACAAGGTCTTAGAAATAGAATCATATTCGGAGGAAAAAAAAAAAAATTTTTTTTTTAAATTTTTTAGTGAGGGAATAAAATTTTAAGACGCTCGATGATAAAAATATCTAGATAATTAATTATGGGTTTTAAGATCGGGTTGTAAAATAAAATCTTAATTACCGCCCATGTGTTGGAATGTTGGGTTTGGGAGAAAAAAAAAATATAAATGTGGAGGGGGATTAATAAATTTGAAGGCTGGTAAAAAGAAGAAAAAAAAAATGAGGAGTCTTGTGGAGAAGAATGTCAGACAGACAAGTCTAGAGAGCAAATGGAGTGTAAAAAAGAGATCTCGGTTTACGATTGGTTAAAACACCTATGATGAGGTCATGAGGAACAATTCCAGTTGGAATTGAAATGAAAATGTGGCCTCGAGGGAAAAATTTGAGTAACTAAGGTTAAAACCCCCCTCTCTAACTTTCTCTTTTGCTTTCTGGAAGCTACTTTTCCCCCCACAGCGCGTGCGCACCCTCGACCTAAGGGCAACAGCCTCATTCTTGAAAAAAAAATGACGTCATTATCTGAATTTAGACTGTGTTGGGAAATAAAATTTTTAAAGGAAAAAAAAGGGAAGATGAAATTGTCGTGAAAATGTGAGATGGGGTCAATTGTGCTTAGTTGATGATCGCTTATTATTCAAATTATATTTTTTAAATGAAACGTAGTCCTTGATCCCGGACCAAAGTTATCGCAGTCCACTTATTTCTAAACTCCCCTCAATGACCCTTAAAAACAAAACAAAAAAAGCATCCTCGCCCGCTTACGCAAGTTGATCGACCACATTCGCCCGAGCGAGTTTCAACGAGCAGACGACGCTCGAATTTTTTGATACCTCGCGTAGAGGCGTGACTAAAACAAATTTTCTGACAAGTTTTGTTTTTCGATTCAAGCTTACTTAAAAGTTTACTTTTTTCTAATTTTCAGTTAACCAAAACCTCAGTTTAAGCGTAAATACGTAAATAACAAGATTATATCAATAAAATATCAAAAAGGGTAACTTACCGCTCCTGACACTAGTCGAAGAGAGCAAAATAAAATTAAAAGCGCAACCACGAGCGGTTTGCTTGACTTTAAAGCGTCCATGACGAAAAATATTACAGTTTTGCACCAAAAATTCGCCGATCGTTACGTGGGCCTCAACAACATTCCGCGGTAATTTGAGTGTAGATGCGGAGCATTCACTCACTGGATTTACCACGGTTTCCCCTTGTCCACCATGTTGGGGATTAACATTTTGGGCGGGCACGGAAAATCACAACACTCGCTTTACCACTTCGGTCTTCATCCGCCGCACGGAAAATAGTCCTAAATGACACACACAGAACATGAATAATTAATTATTATTATTCACTACTTCTAATTACGACTTGTATGGACCAAGATCATGTAAATATATATAATACATACAACCATAATTTTATTTGCACGTGTATTACAGTAATGCATAAAATATACAGAATATGTATAATTTTAGTATAGAAGTAGGCGGGTATTTATGCATTTAAAAAACGGTATAATTAACGGATTAAAAAAGATATAATTACTAATAATCCAATTCGAAATACTTTTTCTCAACCAATTACGGCATCTGTCAATCTCGCAAAACCCATCAAAAAAAAATTTTCTAAAAACACCTTTCAAAAAAATTTTTTTTCTGAAAGGTAAAATTACTTTCTGAAATTAAAAAAAACAAACAACAAACAAATTACAAAACTAACGACAGCTTTTTTTCCTCTTTTCCCAGCAATAAATTTCTCTGCAATTTAAACTAAAAACCCACACACGTGGGGGTCGGAGCAATCTTCCCCTCTGGCTAAAAGTGCGGGTGGGGTTGCTGAGGGTAAATGTCCAGTCTGACAGAATTCCGTTTTCTCCCAAGTTGAAATAGTAATAAGCTCCGCCCATTTAGAAGGGGGGACTGAGAAGTAGTCCGCGATCCAACACTCGTCTGCTGAAGAGAGCAAAAGGAGTCCTAGTGCAGCTTTCATTTACCCATGAAATTATTATCGCTAGCTTTGCTAGTGCGAGGCTGATGAGAAAAGAGATTCTTGGTTCAGTGCCTCGATTTGCTTCGTCGTGGGACGAGTTTGTAATGTAGAGAGGGTGAGGACTTCAACATCCCTACCCCAAACGAAAATCCTTGTCAACCGAGGACTTTTCTACACAAATATGTCAAAAGTTAACCAAAATAATTCGCTATGGAATATGCGGCTATGGTGAGTTTTTGAAATTTTTTGCTATTGGAAATTTTAAAAAAAAAGTTTTTGAGGAGTTTTAAGTAGTTAGAAGTAATTAAAGGTTGTTTTTGTGTTGTTTAAATGTTATTTTTGTTCTAGGTTGACTGTTTGTTTAATTTTCTGCACGCTTTTCAGCGCAGCCAGTGCGGTAAGTTGGCTTCTCTGCCAGTATAAAACTTTTCTAGCCTCGTTACGGAGGGTGATATAAATTAAACGGGCCGTGCTACTGTATGCTGGGAAAATATAATCGATAAGCGATTCGGGCCACGCCCAGAGAACTAAACTCGGGGAATGCAGAAAAAGAATCGGGTTTCATTTATAGAAATTAAATAAATAAAATTCCAACTTCGAAGGGCCAACTTAAAATGGTTGGATTAATTTTTTTTTTGAGAGGGTTAAAAAAATTTTTTTTTACTTTCGTAAGAGAAATCGATAGGTTTTATTTTTTTTCTTAAATTTTCTTAAATAAGAAGTTACATATTAAATCACACAAATTTTTTTTTTTTCAAAACCAATATCTTATCAATTTCTTACTTACAAATTTGCAACAACTTTTATATAACGCGATAATTTTTCGGGTCGAAAGGCGAAACATAAGCTATAAGTAACAGTTCCATTTTAAGTTCCCAACTCCGGAAACCGTGGTTTTTAAGTTTAGGGCGGCAGATCCAAACGCAGCTGCGAAGGGAGACGTTTTTGTTTTTGAACTGAGGGTGGTGAAGTGGGGGGAAAGGGAGCCTAAAATGAAAGTGATTCGCCTCTCTTAATTGAAGACCTCATTAAAATAACAAGCACTTCGAAGAAAGAACGAAAAGAAATAGATACGTGATGTGTTGCGTTAAAACTATCATTTGCTACTTCACTATAATTTTGCTGAATTCTAACATTAAAAAAAAATATAAATAGAACATTTTAAGTCAATGGGCTTTTTTAAACACAATGGAAAGCAGGATTTGGTGTTGGCCTTTGAAAGGTGAAACATTATTTGTAAGAGCGCAAAGCCATAAAGCACGCGATTAAAGTCGATTTCAAAGACTTAATGCAATCACGTGACGAGAATTCTTTCAACTCGGCGTATTTTACCGGTATGTTTTCACGGTAAAACGGATGACTCGTTAAAGAATACGCGCGCAAAACTTTTTAATATTATTTCCTCATTTGAAATGTAAATTTTAACCGATGACATATGACGGTGTAAACGTTATAACCAGTTAGCGCTCGTCAATCGCGCCTCGCGGGGGCGGAAGAGAAAGAAATCCTCGTGGGGACCTTAGCCCTGACCTTGAAGCTGAGAGAGAATTAGGCGGAGCGAAAGGAGGTCATGGGTCAATAGGTGGAAGGATGAGTACGAGTTTTTTATATATTCCACCTGCGGATTCTAATTCAGATTTAATAGCGCCGACTTTAAAGTTTTCTATGTTGTTTTTTAAGTCTGCGCCTATTTCTTATACAAAGCTGTATTTGTGATAAGAACACGTGTGGTTCAACTCAGTCTCGTATCCATCCGTTAGAGAGTTTGCCCTTTGACCTATTTCCCTCCACTTAGTCAAGAGGTGTCTGTTTCTAAACCGCGTTTCGTTCGTTTTCCCCGTTCTTTGGCCCCCAGCGTTCATGTGAGAACCAAATTTAGCAGATGGCGTTGAAACGATGACGTCATAAGACGCAGCATAAACATTACCATAACAAACTGCATCTGTTTAGAAATGTTACACAGAGTGAAATAATTCTATAAAAAACCCATCGCTTTATGTCTTAAAGTTCATTGACTTAAAAAAAAGTTTTTGGGCGGCCTCGGAAAAGAAAAATAAGAGACGTGCGTTTCAAATGTTTGACACCCGAGTTTGTGAAGGACAATAAAGAGTTAAATAAGAATAGAATAGAATAGATCCACATTCCTCGACACGGGGAGAAATGTTTTGTGTAAAGCGAAAGTCCAGAAGAAGTTTCTCCCCCACTTTCATAGGTCACATAACTATCTCGTTTAGCACGTGTACTTTGAGCGGGGCATTGAACTGCCACTGTCCAAGAGCGCTAGAAAATTCGTCGAAATCAAAAGTCGACACAGGAATTGGCACAATTTATATTTATCTTTGGGTATTATTTCAGACCCGAATAAACAAAAACAAGTTAAAGTGGGAGAGGAAATGATTTGTTTTCGGGACGAAGGTTGAATGTCATTTGTTGCTATGTGAAAACGAGGGGTCAGCGAATAAACGCACGTGGCATTGTGTAGAATGGAATTCCAAGTTGGCCCCTCTCACTCACTTCCAATTTCGAGTTTATGACCGTCATTAAGCCAGTTTATGATATTAATGGCAGACATTTTTTTGCGACGAGTTGTCTGCTTTTGATTAGGGGATTTTAAATCGTCTCACAAAAAGAAAACGCGGAATGAAAAACTCATCTACGATTACAATTAACTCAATTTCACTTAATCCAGTATTTAACCTACTAAAATTTGTCCTTGAAAGCTAACTGGGTTCATAATTTAAACATTTTCAAACTAGATGTGAAATGACAATGCAAAATGAGTAATATCTGTCATCTTGAATTTAAAATTCTTCTTCTTCTTATCCTAAGGATAAGTTGGTATTTAAAACTGTATTAGACCAAAGTGAGTGCGTGTCCTTCAAGACTAGAGAGGGGGGCAAAAAAGTGGATCTCGAGACTTAAACCTTCTTTTCCTGTATACATTCCCCGAGCCATAAAAAGCAAATCTTTGGCATTGACTAAGTGCTATAGTTACGAGAGAATCTACATGATGTCATGTAGTAATCAAAGGTGTGATTAACAACGAAAAACAGGACTTAAATATGAAAAAAAATACGTACTTTTATTTAGGACGAGCGGAAAGCGAATTAAAGTGGCAAGTGACGGGTAAATGGGTTAAGATTAAAGTTAACACCAGATGAGTAATTTGTTGTCCGCGCCTTTAAATCTCGTGGACAATGATCCAGGAAGCCTAAAATCAAGCCAAGAAACACAACCGTCAAAATGGAGACCGGGTGTTCTCGCAAAACTTTGGCGTGAAGCCAGTGCAGGTCGATGGCAAATAGAACTGAGGAGTGAGAACACGATGCCGCCAGATGCAACTAAAGAGGAAAAGATTTTAATATGCAAGCTAAAAAGAAAAAAAGGAAAAGGAAAACATTCCATACTGTACTTAAAAAACGCGTGGGACGGAAGACGAGGAGTGTCATCGTGCGCAAGAACACAGACACTTTTATTTCTTTTTAAATCCGTCTGTGAGTTTTTTCTGGTCGATGGGTATCAACTAATACAAGACCATTTTTGGTTGTCACAAAATATCACATAATCTCTCTCCTAGAAAACTCACATCGAGAAAGTTTCGGCGTGAGTGAATCAATCCCGATTAAAACGCCCACTGTCGCCGTAATTAGAAACTGCGAGCTGCAATTCATCGTTTGAACCGATGTCATCACCGATAAATATAAATACTGTACCACAAAAATACATATTTAAACATCGATGTGAGTAATTGGAAATAAGGTCAAAAGACGTGGCGTTAATCCCGTTGGAATTTTTCGTGTGTGGGTTGCTAAAGAAATTTTATTTTTATTTTTGTTCTTACTTTTATTTCATTTTTAGATTTTTTTTCTCGCGTAATCTTTCCGCAAGTAGAAAACACTCACTCTCACACGCAAGTTTTCGCTAATGGGTTGCTGATGAGATGTGGTTATTTACACAATCCCAAAGATTTGATTTGGAAAACCGAGTTAAAACTTTTATAGCAACAATTAACTGGTTCTATATCAACTTCATTCTCCACGGTGGAATGTAAAAATAACAAATTCCAAGCATCTCGAGGACAAGTCTAAACACCGAACCCACTTTAAAAACGAATTTGGTGTAATCAAATATCTCAAGGGTGTAAGAAAAATGTTATTTTGCTACTGAGAAAACACTTTTTTTAAAATTTATTTTATTTTTAAAGGGTTAAAATAGTTAACGAAACGGATATTGCTGCGTTAACAGTAAAGGTCAATTCTCATTAATACAGATATAAATAATTGTCTTGAGAAATTTATGACAGCATCGTCGAAAGAGAAATTGCGAGTTTAAATAGGAACTCAGTAAATCCTCATCTCGGTTTATCAAGGACTTTGCGGACGAAAACAAAAGATTTTCTATTTTTAGTGGTTACGCGATTGCCAAGTTCGTCGTTTCGGTTTAACTCGTCCACGTGTCAGTGCACGACGAGTCGACGACGACGACGAACTCGTCGTTATGAATCCCGTTTTAATTTTAGATTAGAAAAGGAAAAGCATGAGACGAGAAGGAGGGGAAAAAAATTGAAGATAATTTTGAGCTACACGTGCAGCATTTGGTTGCGGTGCACTGGTTTGCGGTTTGGGTGGAGTTGGGTTTTGGGTATGATGAAAAAGGAACCAAAAAAAAAAATGAAGTTTGAGGAGAGCCACAGAAAAAAATTAAAACGGGAATAGCTAAGTGTTTGTGTGGGATGATGTTAATTTAGTCTGATTAATGCATGACCCACAAAAACTCATTGTGGTTGAAGTGAACTTTGAGATGTGTCTAAGTTGTTAGCGTGAGAACGTCATCTCGAGAATTTAATTCTTGCAAATTTAATTTTAAAGTCGGATGGCGCGGTTTTAGCTTACAAAAATTTTCAAAACGAAATATTAAAGTAATATCGTCAAAGAGTTCTCCCCTTGAGCAAAAAAAAGAAAGGTCAAGTTGGTGTAACGATACGAGTCAAGGTTTTCCTTCTCCATTTCTTTTATTTTTTACCGAGGCCAGGGTTTTGATTTTCCTACTCTGATTTCAAATGTTCTTAAATTTAAGCTGGTGAAATTAATCAAATTTTCGGTTTACGTAACCTAATTATAACGAATGACTTTGCTTAAATTTGTATTTTTTATTTTTAAAGCAATTCGAAGATGATGGTGGAAGATGCGGAGGATGTTCGGCGGGATGCAAGTGCATAGGAGAAAAAGGAAGTCGAGTAAGTACAATAAATAACAATTAAATGCAAAATAAATATGCTAAAATCCAAGGTGAAATAGTATCCAATTCCACTTCGGATTAAATAATCCTTTCTTCAAATCGCTCCTTTTTTGGGAGAAAATAAACGAATTTTATCTCGTTTGAGAAGGAAAGACACACGAAGCTATTTCTATTATTTCCTTTGACGCCGTCTCAAATTTTGTGAAAAATTTCATCAAAGAATCCATTGGACGTGAGTAATGGAAGGATGAGGATGCTTTTGGCATCTTTACGACTTTGATCAAGTGTGCTAGTGGAGATTACAACATGCTCATGTTTCAAAAGAGGTTGTTGGCCTCACTTGGCCAGTTTTCGATTATTTGATTGTGTTTAAAGTGATCAAACGCAAACATTGCATTAATCCAGTAGATCTTATTACAATAGTCAAAATGTGGACTTTGATTTTAATAAATAATAAAAACCCTTCTAATTTAATCAAATGTCATTGGTGTCAATTTAAGGGATCGCCTGGACATGTCGGTTCCGTTGGTCCAACGGGATTACCTGGCTTTGAAGGACCAGAAGGTTTAATCGGACCCAAAGGAGAAAAAGGAGATGGAGGACGGCAAGGTCCAAGAGGGCCAAAAGGCGACAGAGTAAATATTATCTTGTTATCACTTCTCGATTGAAAAAACTTTGGTAATTTGATAATTGAGTATTTATTTAGGGTAAAATGGGAACGCCAGGTTTCCCAGGTATCCCTGGAATTCCGGTAAGTATATCTTAATTTTTAAATGCCGTTTTATAACATTTATTTTAAACAATTCATGTGTAGGGTATACAAGGCTCCATAGGACCTCGTGGTCCAGCCGGATTGGATGGTTGCAATGGAACAGATGTAAATAGCAATTGAAAGTTACAACTAAGTGTAAAATCGAAACGTTATAATTAAAAGTATACCAAATTAGGGCGCTCCCGGATGGTCCGGAGGACCGGGTGAACCCGGCCCAAGAGGAATGCCAGGTACAGATGGCAGAAAAGGCGATAGGGGTGATCCTGCTATTGGAAGACCCGGCGATAAAGGCCAAAAGGTAATGAAAGAAAATAATACATATTCGTACACTTGTAAACATCAACACGCACAATTTAAATTCAATTCCAATTTTTATCCTTGTAGGGTGAACCTGGAAGACACGGACTTAACGGCGCGCCGGTAAATAAAGCACCAATTACAAATTAATCCTTTTTAGGCGTGATCTAGATTTTATATTTAAAAAAAATTTTTTAGGGTTCTTATGGATTAGATGGACTACCAGGTGACAAAGGAGATAGAGGAGCACCGGGACTTCCTGTAAAACAAAACTTATGATTCGTTAAAAAAATTTTCAGGGGGCTAATTAAATTTTTTTTAAAGGGTATATCTGGATCGAGGGGAGACACAGGCGAAAAAGGAAATATGGGTTTATCATTAATTGGACCAAAAGGAGAATCAGGAGATAGAGGTCCTCCAGGTCCTCCTGGTGACCCAGGTGCAGAATCAACGACAAAGCAAACGTTTGTAGGTCCTCCTGGTTCAGACGGTGCTAAAGGACAGAAAGTGAATATTTTTTAATTTTAAATAATTTTTAGTTTAAACATATTATAAACAAAATAAAATTTTTAGGGAGAAAGTGGTGAACGAGGTGAACGAGGTTACGACGGCCAACCTGGAAGAATTGTAAGAAGTAAAATAATTTTAAAGTAGTTCATATGATATTTACGATATTATTTTTAGGGTCTTTCAGGTGATGTTGGAATGAAGGGTGAAAAAGGATTGTCTGGAGTGCCTGGTCCACGAGTGAGTTCACTTTTAAATTATTCGTTTTTGTTACTTGTTTTACCAACTCAATTATTAAATGTCATTAGGGTAAAGACGGATTGCCAGGTCCGACTGGAGTACCAGGATTTAAAGGCGATCGCGGTATTGATGGTCTTGCTGGATTAAACGGCGTTCAAGGAATGAAAGGAGAAAGTGGTTACCCGGGAGCTAAAGGATCAATTGGTCTCCCTGGATCAACGGGACAACCTGGAGTAAAAATTATCAAATTTAAAAACAATGAACCTTTCGTGTATCATAAAATTAAATTGAAAAATAAATTTATTCGTAGGGAATAAATGGTGTCGTTGGCCCCCCTGGACCCCAAGGGCCAAAAGGAAATCAAGGAATTCACGGAGCACCAGGTTTGGATGGAAGACCAGGAGAATCAGGACTTCGAGGTCCACAGGGTCCTCCAGGCGGACCTGGCATTCCAGGT
>JAQIWS010001712.1:0-10405 GCA_034696085.1 Stigmatogaster subterranea | reverse complement strand
ACGAGATTCGAGTAATCTCGGAATTCTCATTTATCTTTCCGCATTCGACGCTACGTGGAGAGAAAAAGAGACGAGATCCTTAATTGCGTTTTTCTATCCGGCCACGTCTTCGACCATACGTTTTCGACGTACGCTATAAGTTTGCTTCTCGCGTTTACGTCTGCTTCGTTCTCCGCTCTCGTTGTCGTTCTCGCGCGGATGATGATGACGATGTTTAATTTGCGCCGGTTGATTTCTCCCTCTTCTTTTGTCCTCGTCGTCGTCGTCGTCGGATGTTCCCGAGGGGATTCCCTTCGTCCGCTGCATTATTCATCGTTCGCAACACCGAACGATTTGTTTTCTTCCCACGCGTCGCTTAACGTCCTACTTTTGGCACGTGCGTCGAGTCAGCGTTCCCTCGTTCTCCTCTTCCCCCTTCCCCGACGGGAATACGACGACGGGTCCGCGTCTGCTACAACAACTTCGAACTCGAACTCGAGAGAAACAAAAATTGATCCGAGTGACGTCAGCGACGACGCTCGATCGTCACTCTTTCCGCCGCCTACGCGCCTTTTCTTTTTCTTCTTCATCACCCGTCGTATCTCGGGTATTTCATCCCCTCCCTCAGTAAAAAAGAAAAAAACAATATGGGTGTGGGGGAATTTGTTTATTTATATTTTTTTTATAGGTCGGTCGCGATGGTTACGTTCTCCTTCGTCGACCGCGCGTCGTTCCTCACTTCGGAGCCGCGTCGTGTCTCGCGGGATTTGCCATGAATGGGCTTTTCGTATCGGTCGTTTCATGAATGGTCGTGGAACCCAAAATAGAACGCCCGCGATGGTTCTGGCCCGACTCGGCGCACGCGCGCGTCGATTCCCGCTCCGAATTGACGTCATAGAAAACTGGCTGAATGAAGAAGCGAACCAACATTAAACTTAATTTTTTTTCTTCTTTCTTTATTTTATTTTTCGTACGTGAATCGAAATCTTTTCGGATACCCAACTTTTAATTCAATTTTATTTTTAAACTGGGGGTTTTATTTCTATACAGTAGCGTCGTTGTTCGATTCGGACCTCATCCATCATCGAATTTTCTTCGGTTATTTCCCGAGTGACGCTGATATTAACTCGCAACCACCTCCTTTTTATTTCGTTACGTTTTTTTAAATTTTTTGGTTTTTTCGAGATCTCGTCGATGAATTACGAAATCGTGATTTCGTCGGCGAGAAAAAGTTTGAGTCGCACTTTTCAACGCGCTCGATTAAACCTTTGACATTTTGGGTGCGGTCGACTGATTTATTCATCGTCTCGGATGGCGAAGTACGGGGAATTGATAGGTAAATAGCGCGTCGAGTGAAAAGTGCGCCGTAATTTACGACCGCCTTTTTCACGCGATTCTCGTCGGGTGTCGTCGAGATGTCGTCCGCCTTATCTCGTCCGACTTTATTTATTTTTATATTTATTTATTATTTTCTGCGGGGGGGAAATATATAAAAATGGGGGGGAAAAATACCCTAGTAGGGAATTGGGGTCATCGTAGTTGTAATTTTAGTTTTTGGTGGGTAAGCTGGGAAACGAAACGAGAAGAAAATTTTTCCCCGGTGGAGCGTCGTGAAATTTGGCGGACGAGGCGAGGCTAAAAATAGAAATTGGTTCTTTCCGCGAGGAATTTGGGATTTGGCACGCGCGAGATGGAGCGGAGGGAATATCGATGGGTGTACGTACGAGGATTAGGATGATTATGGAAAGAAGCTTCGTGTCGTGAATAACTCACGAGTGTTTCCAATCCTCGACGCGAATCCCGTATTTCCAATTGAGTTTGCGGAGCCCGACGAAAAAATTTCCTTTTTCTTTTCCTTTTTCTTTCTCTTTTGTTTTTTTGTGTTTTATTTTTATTTTATTTGACGTTCTGTTTCGTGCGATATTCGTTTACGTATATTCGCTCCACCTTAAGTGCGTTCGATCGATTTCGCTTTTTCATTTCGCCCGACGAGAAAGGTGTCGGGGGACGGAAAATGAGACGAAAGCTTATTTATCGTCGGGGATTCTCCTTTTTCTTATTTCTACTTTATTTTTAAAACGAGGAGATTTTAAATTATTTAAGTATTATCTCGTCGCCAATTTATCTCGTCTCGTCTCTCATAAATTTTTTCTCGTTTTTCAAATTTTTTAAGAGATTTTTCGTTTTTCGTTTTTGGAGTTTAATTCCAATTATTTAAGAGTGATTTTTCGCGGTCGACCGATCGATGACGAAGACGAAGACGCGCGTGTGTGTGTCTCTTTATTTTCTTTCTCTCGTTCTCCGTTCTTTTTTGTCGTTTTTTTTCTCGGGGACTCGGGATCGATACTTCGAGAGGTCGACGATGCCACTCGCGTCTCTCGCGTTTTTACTCGCGTCGAAATCCTCTTCGAAAACGTCACTCGACCGAGTCGACGTTTCGCTCGCTCGACCACCGTTTACTTAATTCGTTCTCGGTTTAGCCTTCTCTTTACTTTTATTTTCTCTACTTTTTCTCTTCTCCTCTCGCGTCGTTGACGTTCGCGTTAAATTAGACGGACGCATTAAAGCGTCGTCCGTCGAACGCGACCGTCTTGGATTTGTTTTTGTTTACTCGTTTACGAATTCGTCGAGTTGAAGCGTCTAGTCTCTCCTCATTCGACGAAACTATTTTAATTTATTTCGATAGATATTCGATCTCTCTTTCGCGCAACGTCGCTTCGTTTTTAGTCTCCCGTTTCGACGGCAAAAAAACGAGCGAACGCGTCATCACCGACCTTTGTCGACCCCCAAAATTCGTCTATCGTAATCCGAAAAGAAAAATATTTTACGAGTAATTCGCCGATAATTATAATAACGATCGTTTTACGAGTGTACGTGCATTTTATCGTTTGTTTTTTGCCGTTTTTATCACCGCCGTCTCCTCTTTCCCGTTGGGCGACGTACGTGGGCGTGCGCGAACCAGTTTGTAACGTCGTCGAATAAGCGAAGGAGGAAGTGGTCGCGTCCCCGGAGGCTCCCCTCGTTTTTCGCGGCAATGCCGATAATTAGCGCGTCGGTCGAAAGTGCCCGAGTGGGAGGATGACGAACGTCATCGCGACCGCAACGACGGCGCTTCGTCGACGCGTCGACGTTTGGCCGAGCGAGCGAGCGACAATTACGACGTCGGTAATCGAATCCGCTAACAACAGGTGGCTACGAATTACGCAACGACCACCAAAAAACGTTTCGTCCGCTTAATTAGTATTTTTAAACAAAAACGAGTTGGGGAAGAAAAAAAAAATTATGAATAATTAACGGGGAAAAAAAAGGTGTGTTTGTTGTTTGTTTATTTTTTTTTACCTTTTGATTAGACACACCCCATTTGCCAACGGACCGACCGACACACCCAGGGACATTTTATCGCGGATCGGGGAACCCAAAGTGTCTCTTAATACTGGAAATTGGCTGACGGTTTCGGCGGAAGCTAAAGTGAGAAAAGAAGAGCGTCGTTATCGATCATCCTCGTTTCGTTTTATATTTTTTATTTAAATTTAAAATAAAGTTTGGTTAATTTATTAATGTATTAATATATTTATTAACGTCGTGTTAGGATTTAGTTCAAAAGATGCTGCACGTCGATCCGCATCAGCGACTGACTGCCACTCAAGTTTTACTCCATCCGTGGATATTAAATCGAAATCAGCTTCCGACCAAAGGATTGCAGTTCGCGTCTAACGACGTGCGGCGAGTTAAAGTAAAAATAACAAAATATCAAATTTAATTTCGATTTTGAATTACCTTCGTGACGTACGTGGTGTTTTTTTAGGGTGCGATGGCGGCTACATTTCGCGCCATCAACAACTACCCCGCGGCGCCTAATTTGGAACCGGTGAGCGCGAGCGAGTTGGCGCGAAGAAGAGGAAAATGTCGTCCGAAAAGCTCGACTCAAGTGTAAAACCGAATTTTGGTCCGATTCCATTTTTAAAAAACGCGAATGAATTGTGAATATTTCGTCTCCATTTTGCCCCACCTTTTGTGAATAGTGACGATACTGATATCGGCGACGATGGTACCGTAATGTGATGTACATCCGTTTTTTGTTTTCTACTTTTATTTTTTTATTTTTTTTTTATTTTTTTTTTCGGTACGAATTCTTTTTTGTTTATTTCGTCTTGTGTTTCGCGTGTAATGTGTGATCTCCGTCTCCATTTTTTATTTTTGAATTTTTTATTTCGTGAATGTGTAATTTTTTTCAAGATGAATTTTTAAGCGTCGTCTCGTCGAGATTTTTCGAGTCTTCCATTTAATCAATTTTTTGTCGAACAAATCGAACGTTTTAAGGAATATTGTATATCGATTAAGAAGAAAAGATTAATTTTTTTTTTTTTTTACTAGGATTAAGTAATTTAACGGATTAAATGTCGCGGAATAATTTTTTGTTCCTTTATTTTCCACTCCGCGGTTTTATCAATTTTTAACGATGATAAATCGGGCGAAAATTTTTAATCCCGATCGATCGTTTATTCGTAATTCGTCGTCGCGAGGAGTTTTGTCTACGAATCGATGAACTTGAACGAACGCACAACAAATGGGATCATCTTTTAATCGTCGTCCGTTATTATATCCGTTATACAATAATAATAATTATTATTATATTATAAAATAAATAAAATAAAATAAAATAAAAAAAAGTTTATTCTCTCGTATAAACTCGAAATGTTTCTTTTTCTTGTTATTCCGTTAATAAACGAGATGATATCGTATCGAGCTTTTATTTTGCACGCGATTAGGATAAAAATGTTTACGTATTAAGGTAGTGGTCGCGGATTAAGGAAGAAAATCCGATTTGGCAGAGCGCGTTACAACATCCTGCCCTCGATATAAAGGTCAAAAGCGAAGGAAAAACGATTCGCGTTTGAACCTGCGGGAGATGTGCAATTGGTGGCCGGTTTCGTTAGTCCGCGTTAAATTAGTCGCACGCGACCATTAATTTTTCGCTTTTAATTAAATTCGCCTTTTTTCTATTTTTTTTTTTGACAGTCTATCAAATTCGTCGTAACTTTTAACGCCGCGTTACGCCGAAAATATCGGAAATTTTGTTTATACGTTGCAACCGCCTTAATTAATTAAAAATAGTTTTAATGTTTACGCGACCACGTAAAAACAAAATACTGTATACAGTAAAAGTCCAAAAATCTTGAATTTTCAAAAGTCAGGATTTTCGGACCTGTCCGATTGTCAAAAATTTTGCTTAAAATCGAATTTTTATCAAAATTTTGCTTAAAATCGAATTTTTATCAAAATTTTTTGTCAAATTTAAAATATAGTAAAATTATTCCTTAAATATGAAGATTTATCAAAAATTTTCCTTAAATTTGAACAATCCGAGAATCCGGAATTTTGGACTTGTCTGAATGCCAAAATTTTTCCTTACAATCGAATTTTTATCAAAATTTAAACATTAAAATTGCTGTCTGAGAATCCGGAATATTCGAAAATCCGGATTGCACAAATCCCCGAGTGGTCCGGATTTTTTAACTTCTACTGTATCTTTATATACGGTATAACTATAAGCGGAACGCGGCGGGTCGTCGGTTCTCGGTAGCGTGAGTGTCGATAGCTCGCGTAGCGCGACCGCGAGTGTTTCGTGTTTGTAGCGCGTCTGACATTCTAATTAGACGTTTGTAAAATTAATATCTCCCGAGTAGCAGTCGGTGGAGTTACGCAATTAGAACCAGCGTCGTAATTAAAAAAAATTAACCAGATGGAACGAGAAAAAAAAAAAAAAAAAAGGCACGTACGCAAATTGTTTTTATCTGGTTTTTTAGCGCTGCCTTTTTAATTCATCGTCGGTGAATTTATTTCCGAAACGGCGTTTTAAAAAGTAAGTGAAAAACGAGAGGAGTCTTGCCTAACGCTCGACCTTAAGGTGGAGTTTTAAAGTAGCGTTTAGAGTTTGGTCTAATTAAAAAAGGGTTAAATTATTAAATAAAGTTTGTAAAGTGTAAATTTCAAATTATCTAGTAGCGCGTAAATTAAACGTGACGTGATCGATTAAAGTTGCGTCATCGACGCTCGACGAAGCGAGCGCTTCGCTTTAAGTTCGCTTTAAAAGGAGTAAAAAGAAAAGTAAGAAAAAGTGAGAAAAGAGAGAGAGAATAAAAAAGAAAAAGATATTTGCGTAAAAGTGAGTTAATGAATTTCGCTAAATGTCAGCCGAAAATGATTTTCGAAATGCCATCGTCGTGCTCGTTTCTCATTCGACAATTTTTTCTTAAATTTTAATTTTCTTTACGTAACGACGACGCCTCGACGCGCGAATAAAAGAGGAAAAAATAAAAAATGGGAACGATCGTTAAGTTTGCGCTCGGTTTAAAAAAAGATGCAAAAATTTTTCTAACGAGTCGTTTTCATAAATTCGCATCGTGACGTCACTCAGCAGTAAATTCGACGTTATCGCCAGTTTACGTTATCGATCGCGAACGACTAATTTTTCTCGTTTTTTTGGGGGTAATTTATTTAATGCGAGTGATTAAAAAAAAAGTAATGGTAAATTTATTATATTTTTGTTTACCGAAAACGAAACGACAATTGCGAATCGAGGTTAAAATAACGAGACGAGTTTACTTTTCGACGACTCGTTTTGTGACAAAAGCGAATATTTTTCGTTATTACGTCGAGGTGGAGTCGGGTTTCTTTAATGACGCCGGGGATTGTGGGATTTGGCGTTGTATTTTGCAATTTTGTGGTTTCTGTCCTGTCGAACCATTTCGCGAGAATTATAACGACAGAAGAAGAAAGAGTAGAAAAGAAAAGAAAAGAAAAGAAAAGACGTGGAATGAAAATTTCGCTTATTTTATTTCGGCGCAAAGAAACCATTTTTAGTTTATCGATTGGTTAAGATTTTTGCATAATTGGTACGCGCGTGGGCGTTGCACGCGTCGACGGATTTTCTTTCTTACGGCGGGGTAAAAAGCGCTAACTGCTTTTTCTTCTTATTTTTTGAAAAAAAAAGGAGAATTTTGGTTGTAAAGTGCGCCATTAAAAAAAAGTTTAATTTTCGAACTCGATGACGTCATTCGGTCACGGTTTTAAACGTTTAAACAATTTAAATCTTTTGGCGTAACCCGAATGACGTCATTAGAGTGCATTGCGGCGAAGGTGAATCGACGGGTTGCTTTTGCGTCTAAACGACTAAAAAGAGGATGTTGGGTGATTAAGGAATGTACCGAGTAAAAATCTTGGTCGTATTGAAATCGGAGTAATAAAAATAAAAATGTTTTCTTATTTTTCGCCTTCGGTTTACGACGAATTATTTATCGCTCGGTTGTTAATCCTCGTTTTACGGCGTCGCTTTATTATTTTTCGTTGATCAAGAGAGGTGGCAAAATTTGATAAATATTTTTTGTAATTTTAAATTTTCATATTTTTTCGTTAGTTTTTATTATTCGTTTTTATTTATTTTCGTTTTCGTTTTCGTTTTCGTCGTTAATCCGCGCACGATTTGATCGAGTAACGAGAGTTAATCCGTTGTTTAGTTTATAAATTGTCCTTTTCGCGTTTTCTCTTTGGGTGGAAACCATGGCAACGGTGTTAGTAATCCGGGTGATCGTTTTCCACCTGGTTTCCATGGTAACCGGGGGTGCATCTTAGCGAGCGATGGATTACTCCTCAAATGTCACTCGTTTCGTCTTCTCGCGTTTTTTAAAACATAAACTCGAATTATTTTTCATCGTTTTCCAAAATAAAACAATTTTTCCTCAACTCCAACATTTTTAAAAACGACGACGAAATTAAAATTAATTTTCCAGTTTTTGCAGTTTTCTGTTTTTTATTGTACTTTTGACATTGAATGATTTCTGACATTTTACTCCAAAACGAAATAAATTAACGACGAAATGGAATTCCTTTTTTTTTTTTTTTTCTTTTTCCATTTCAATATTTTTGTTTTTTTTTTGGAGCAAGCGATTGAATTTTACACACACCACGAAAAATGTAAATTAAAAATGAAAGATATAATAACACACCTGGAACAACTTTTTTCTCTCGGTAAAATTAACGGATAACAAATATGATAAAATATTAACAAAATATCGAATTTTATCGTAAATAACACTTTTTTTTCTCTTTTTTTTTTAAAATCATCTGGTAGACGATAGAATTAAAATTGAACAAAAAAATTTTAATTTACAGCTTAAAACGACGTTCATTTTATTATTATAATCGACTCCATCTTCGATTCGATTAATTAATTATTCATCTTATTATTCGCGTGAACACAACCTTAATTTCTATTTTTTCCCCTACCTCAATAAATTATAATAATTCTACACGTTTAATTTAACATTTTAACATTTTTTAACACTCGCGACACTTTAAAAGTCAATGGCGCTTCGTTTTTTGTCATTACGCCACGGGAAAAAAAAAATTAATAAAATAAAACAAATTTAGAAGAAATAAGAAAAAAAAATATTTTGTCTTTTTACATCGAAAAAAACAAAATTAGACGATAAAATTTTTTGTTATTTTTTTTTTGTGCATTTTGATTACAATTTTTTCTTTTTGCGTAACATTTATCGACGACGAAAAAGATGAAAATAAAATAAATGAAAAGAACGAGAGATAGAACGAGTGTGAGGGGATGACGTCCGAAGGAATTTTTACACCGTATTTATTTATTTATTTATTTATTTATTTATTTGTTTATTCATTTATTTATTCGTCGTTGCTTTTTCTCGTCGTCACGTGGCTTTTTATTCCTTTTGATTAGTTTATATTTAGTAAGTTGTCGTGCGCTAATAAATGAGTTGATTAGTTTTCGGAGGCCGATGAATGAAAATAGAAATTTTTGCGTCGTAAGTCGCACGCATCGTTAAAACGTGCGAAAAACGAATTTTCCGCCATATTTTTTCGTCAATCGCTTTTTTATTCCAACTTTGCGATATTTTAACTTTTTTTTTTATCTCTTCCTCTCTCCAGTCTAAAAAAAGAAAAGCCGAGTTGCAATCGACGAGAAAAAGTCTATTTTGTATATTAATAGTAATAATAATAATAATAACTATTATTATTATTTTTCATGGGAAGAACACGCACAAATAGAATTGTAACGATACCGAGTTTGTTGTTGTATTTTATTTATTTATTTTTATTTTATCTATAAATTCGGATTGTCTCTCAGCAATGTTTTTTATTTATTTTATTTATTTTATTTATTTACTTAATAATTTGGAACGAGTTTATTTATTTATTTATTCTCCCCACCGAATCAATTATACGATAACTGCATTGATGCATTGTTTTCTTAAATATTATAATACAGTTAAATATAATAATAATAATAATAATAATAATAAATAATTAGTAATAATAATAATAATAATAATAATACAATATAATAACGTTTATGTATAATATATATATAATGTAATATAGTTAATTATCGAGTGTTCGCTTTAAGGCCAAGAGAGGGAGGGAAACATTTCGGATGGGATAAGTTTTATTTTATTTTATTTTATTATTTTTTAAGCTTTTTGTATTTTTTTCTTTGTTTTTCCGTCTTTTTGTTTTTTCTCACTTTAATTTATCAATTGCGTCGACGCTAATGTAAAGTTAGCATTAACGCAATGGTATAATATTTATTTATATATTTTGTCATTTCTACTACGCATCTACGCTCGTAAAAATTAAAAAGACAAAACAACGAATGTCGAATATCGAATGTCGAATAAAATTAAATTTAATAAAGAAGAACGTGAAAGAGAGAAAGAGAGAGAGAAAAACGAATTTAAGAAAATATAAGAAATATAAGAAATTTAGCTTATTTTTAAATTCGTTGTTAAATTGTTGTTTGTTGTTGTTGTTGTTGTTGTTGTTGTTGTTGCATTGTGTAAGTTTAAAGTTTATTTAAGTAAAATTTTTCATTCGGGCCAAATCACAGTTTCACTTGTGTGCATTGTTTTATTACATTTTGTTTTGTTCTTTCTCATCTTTTCAATGTATACGTTAGACGTTACCGGTAAAAAACGGCAACGGCTAACGACAAAAATTTCCCGAGAGGAACTTACCGTCGTTCGTTCTCCTTTAATACATATATTTTAATTTAGTTGTTTATATACTGTATATATATATATATTTTATTTACGTTTTCGCGTCTGTCAAAGTTAACTCTCGGAAAAAAAGAAATTCTGGCGTAAAATACTCGTTTCAATATGTGCGCGTTTGTAACTTGTAAGATGGAAAAATAAGCTCTTTTTCATCATCGCAATCTTATTTTTTAAACTTTTCGCTTCACTCGGCTAAATTACTTTTTAATTACTTTGAGTTACGTTTAATATTTTATCTTTATCTACCGTCGACTAAATTTTACTTTTTTTTAGTTTTTTTTTGGTTTTTTTTTTTTGGTTTTTTTTTTTTTTGTTTTTTTTTTTTTTTATTTTTTTTTTTTTTT
>JAQIWS010001711.1:0-10406 GCA_034696085.1 Stigmatogaster subterranea | reverse complement strand
CAAATTACATACTCTTGCAGATTTTCTATTTAGTTGAATAAAATGTTCTGCAATATAATCTTCTTATCGCAACATTAAACTAACAATTTTTTAGTGGATTTCTTTACTTTAATATTAATTACGGTAGTAAAAACTGACTCACCTCGGTGCAGCGTTCTTGAAATGTGAGTTCGGGATTGTGAATATATTTTCATTTTGTTATGACACTAGTTGTCATATCAACAAGTAAGCATTACGACGAATTATGGATTTCTTTTATCTAATTTTTTGTCTCTTTGGTGACCTTTTCCACTCGAACAGACTGAATACAAACAAGAAAAATCGTGTTAAAAAATTTTTAAACAAGAATTTTTTGGTTTATTAATTGTATTTTGGTTTTTATTAATGCTTATCGCCAGGTACACTTTGACTGAATAACAAACAAGTAATAATATTTACAAAATACAAAAAGGTATAAATAAATGCAAAAGACAAAAATAAAAAGTACAAACAATTATTATTATTTTTGTTAATATATAATCAACTATTATTAATTTTTGATTATGTTGTATATATTTTTTTATTCGTTTAATGTTTAAACTACCAAAATATCACAAAAATAAACAGAAATAAAATAAAATTGTTGTTATACGGTATAATAAAAATAATTAAAAAATAATAAAATACTATATTTTTGTTTTTCACGTACAGAAAAAGGGTTAAACACGTATTATTCCAGACAACATACACAAATCAGACAATTTTTTAAATTTGGCAAAATAAAAAATTTTAACATTTATAAAAAAATTTTCTCGTTTTAAATTTTAAATTTTAAATTTTTTTTAATTTTAACATTTAATTTAATTTTCTGTAATATAATTACCAAAAAGTCAATTTTCACTCACATTTATCGAAGAAACTACCAAATTTTTAAGAATTATCTGATTGGAGAATTTCAAGCCACATTTTTATATATCAATTTTTTCAACGTTCTTTTTTTTTTTTTTTGTTGTTATAATATTTTGAATATTATTAATATCATTGGTAATATTATTTTAATAATATTAATTTTTTTGTTTATCTTGTTTTTCTTTTTTGATCAAATCAGAAATGCCAATTAAATTAGTCATTTGGAAGTACTGGATAATAGAGTTTTTCCAATATTATGAAACGCTTCAGCTGCACCAGAAGTTGGATATTTATCCACGAAACTGTGCCCGTCTTCGAGACACTGAGCCAGTTTTACGTCAATCGGAATGCAACCTTAATAGATAAAAATTATTTATTATTTGAAAAATTCAAAATTTTCAACTCTTCAAATTGAAAAAGTTGTAAATTTTTAACTTTCAAACTAAAAAGTCAATTTTCAACTTTACCAAGAAATGGAATGTTGGCTTGTTTAGCCAGAGATTCGCCTCCACCCTTGGAAAATAAATTGGAACATTCCTGAAAATAAAATAAAATTTTCATTTTTAGCCCCAAAATTAAAAATTAAAAATTCAAACACTAAACCTTAATTTATCATTACCTTACAATGAGGACAAATAAAACCACTCAAATTCTCGATAATCCCCAAAACAGGAATACCCGTCTTTTCACAAAAAGTGACTTCACGACGAACGTCATTGACAGCAACCGCCTAATAAACATTTCATACCAAATTATTTCTTTTAACTTAACACAAAAATCGAAATCAATATTTGCCTGTGGAGTGGTAACTAAGACAGCGCCATCTGGATTAAGAGAATGCAGAGTTTCCATCACTGCTAAATGTTCATCGGAAGTGCCAGGAGGAGTATCAATAATCAAATAATCGATATCTCCCCAATAAACATCAGTCAAAAATTGCTTAATCATCGCGTTTTTCTTCGGTCCTCGCCAAATCACCGCATTATCTCGACTTGCAAGTAAAAACGCGATCGACATCACCGCCAAAGTTTGTTCTTTGTCGGCGTAAACTGGAACCCATCTAAAAAAAAAAACCAAATAAAATTTTACAAAATCATGATTTAAAAATTATTTTAAAACAATTTACCCTTGAGGACACTGGTGTACATCTAAACCTTCCACATTTAACATTCGTGGAATACTTGGACCACACAAATCCACGTCAAGAATCCCAATCTGCAAAAGTTAAAATAAAATTTTCAAAATTTTCAAAATTTTTTTGAGGTACGTTGGTGGGTCGGTTGATGTTGTTGTTTGTTTGTTGGTTGGAAAAGGGGGAGATCTTTTTCTTTTACCTTTTTCCCATTCAAGCGTAAGGTCATGGCCAGCATGGTAGCAACTGTGCTTTTTCCTACACCACCTTTGCCTGACAGGACCAGAATAACGTGTTTTACACCTGGTAAAACGGATTCTCCTACAAAGAAACGGCACAAACTGACACTCAATTTTAAATTTAAATATTAAGTTTTAAATATAATTATTAGTTTTTCCGTTAAATGGTGTTAGAAATGTTAAATCCAGGTAACGGTATTTGAAATTGCAAAAATTTTTCGCTCTGAAATCGAACTTTTTTTTGCAATTTCACGCGATTTCTTTCAAAATTACGAAAATTGCAAAAAAATATTTTTCTATAAGAACAACCTGTTACTTACACACCTTATATACCGTAAAATCTAAACAAAAGTGAAAAAATACGAATGAAATAAGAGTAAATCTAACACATGGTCACCTGTGCATGGTGTTTTCGCTGCCATGTTGGTTATACAGTGTCACCGCTAGATGGAGAGTAGTCAAAGGTCAACATCGAGTCACGTGCTTGATGACGTAACCAACAAAGAGTGACGACAGATGACGTTGGTCACCACTAACGGCGACCATTTTATTTTGTTTTGTGTCGTGTGTGCGAAGGTGTGATTTTTCCAATTGAGATTTACACGTTACAGACATGGGAAGGAAGAAAAAGAAGCAAACTAAACCTTGGTGCTGGTATCCTTTTATAACCGCGTATTATCGAATTAGCATTTACCCATCCGTAAACTGGATTAATTGTGGGAAAAATGCTCAAAGTGTTTAAGCCTAGTAGTTAACTAAGCGCGATTGAATTGTGGTTTACTTAACGATTAATCAGGTATTGTAATCGAGAATTCGACGACGAAAAGATTCTGATTCAACATCAAAAAGCGAAACATTTCAAATGTCACATTTGTCACAAGAAACTCTACACTGGGCCAGGTCTCGCGATTCATTGCATGCAGGTGATTATATAACTACATTTTTTAAATAAATTAATTATTTATATATTAAAATATAAATTTTTTTTCGTCAGGTACACAAGGAAACGATAGACAAAGTTCCAAATGCATTACCAAACAGAAACAACATCGACATTGAAATTTACGGAATGGAAGGAATTCCAGAAGAAGATTTAAAAGAGCACGAAAAACTAAAACAAGGCGGAGAAAAATGTAATTTAAAAAAGTTTTATTTATTATCATTATTCCCGATTATCAAATTTGTATTTTTAGTTCAACAAGGCGACGATGACGACAGTCCAATTTCAAAACGGCCCAAAATTGAACCAGGAACCATCCCACCATTAACCGGCCCCGGATCCATTCCCGGCATGATCCCGGGTCCAATGATGCAGGGAATGCCAAGTCAAATGCCACCATCACCTTTAAATATGCCTGGAATGCCAATGCAACCGGCCAGTATGCTCGGACCTATGGGTCAAATGGGACCAATGGGACATATGGGCCCAATGCCACCGATGGGCATGGCGCCGCCATTTATGGGACCAGGGTAACTAAAATAAACCGAACACAACAAATTTAAACCTAAATTTATTAATTTTTTACTTAAAAAATTTAGAATGCCGATGTTAGGCCCAATGGGATCCATGATGCCACCTCAAGGAACGATGCCCAATGGCGTGGCGTCGATTCCAAGTTCGCAATCAGGATCGCAGGCACCGAGTAAACCTCTTTTCCCCGCGGCTGCGGCTGAAGGACAAGTTTCTTTGGCGTCGGCGCCCGTGGGCGCGGATTTTAAACCGTTGATGTCGAATTGCGACATTGGAGGGATGAAGGCGACATTCCCAGTGGCGTATTCGAGTGCTCCGAGCACGACGGGAAACATGACAGGTGAGATAAAAATCACAGGTGAGAGAAAATTTTTTTTACAAGTTCAACTAACAAGCACGAGTGTGGGCGGTAGCCACCACGCCCAGTAATTTAGCCGCCAAAACGTCAGCGACCATTTCTGCCGACTCGACGGTGAAGAAAAACGTGGTGATTGGCGGAACGGGAGCGTCGAGTAAAATTATGCATCCGGATGAAGACATTTCACTCGTAATATAAATATACAAAAAATTTTTGGTTTGAGAAAAACGAAGTTTAACGAATTTTGATTTATTTTGTAGGAAGAACGACGAGCTCAAATGGCGAAATATTTAGTTCGCGCGCAGCCGAATGTTGTAGATCCTCCGACGATGATGAAATCAGGCGGGGGCGGTCACGGGGGGAACCCCCAAATGCCCCCTCCGGCTAATATGAACGGTATGCCCATGATGGGACCTCCAATGGGGATGCCACAAGGTAAGCAAAGGATTTAAAAATGCCTGAACAAACAAACAAAAATTGCAAAAATAAATTTGTAAGTACGAAAAACATTTTTTGTTTGTAATTTTTTTTCCCCCACTGAATTTTTTTTCGGGTTAAAAGGGTTAAAAATAAATTTTGGTTTAATTTTCGAATTTTTGCTTTTGAAAATTAGGATTACCGCCATCGTCTGGTCCCATGAGTCATTACGGGAGTCCGCAGTTGGCGTTTTCTCACGGACATCCGCCCCCTCACATGATGACGTCACCCATGATGGGTCAACCGAGATTCAGATGAGGCGCCAATCAAGGTAGCCTGGTTTCGGTGTTGAGTGCTCTTCTTCTTTTTATTGTGCTCGTTCGTTTATTATTATTACTATTAATATTAATTATTATTATTATTGAATATTAGTTTTTTTTATTGATATTGAGAAAAAAAGGTTTAAGTATAATTTTTGTTCTTATATTGATTAAAATTTGATTTTTTTATTGATTTTATTATTTGATTTTTTTTTGGTGGATTATGATTTTTGATTTTGTTTATTTTCGAAGTTAAGGTTGGATTAATAATTAATGAAGTGAGTTAAAAAGGAATTAAGACATGTCGGAAATTTTTTTGGGATTAGATGTTGTTTTTTGAGGAAACATTTTTAGAAATTGAAAAATGAAATAAAAACACTGTGAAAATTTGGTTGAAATTTAAAATAATTTTTTTTAAATATTGTATTTTTAAAAAAAAATTTGGAAAATTTGGTGTTTTTATCGAATTTTTTGATTTTTAGGCTTAAAAATGTGAAAAACCGAAAAAGTTATAAATGAAATCTTTCAGGTTCTTGGAACTTTTGGCGTTTCTCTCTGTTTATAAAGGTATTGTGCACATTGTACACTCCTTTCAGCACTAAGATTTATTTAAAAAAAATTTATTTGACTCGATTTAAACAAAAAAAAATGTAACGTTTTGCATTTGTGATTTAAAATGAACTATCGAACGATTAACGGTGATAATTGTAAACGGATGATGATGATGAAAGCGGTGTATTCTGTTTTAGTAAGACACAAAAATATACACTTTTATTTTCTTTGGACTTTTTCTTCTGGTGAGCCCCATTTGATTGATTAAAAATGTGATCTCCTTTTTGAAAGGTAGGATTGAATGAAATATTATTTTTGCAAAATTCTACTTAACACTTGAATTTCGTGTTTATTTTGTGTTTTATCCCTTTATCCCGAGTTTGTTTAAAAATAATTAAAATCTAAAAATGGAGGTGGAAATATTTAAATAACTTTTCTTTAGAATAGCTGTCCTGTATTTGATGAACAGGTAGGTTATAATTTTTGGATTGAGTTTAATGTTTTTGATTCACTCGAATGGTTTTCGTCAGGAAATTAAAAATTTAAGATTTTTTTTTGGTGGATATTGTAACTCGTTAAAAAAAAGTGTAATTTGTAAATTTTATTTTTTGTTTTAAATGTGAAAGGGTTAAGACATGAGAAAAAAAATTTTTTTTTTGGGTGATGAAAAAGTGCAGGAAAAGATTTCAAGTGTTAAAAAATGGAATGCAGGTAGGGATAGATTTAATGGATATATATTATTATAATATCTTAGAAAATTTATTTTGGAAAGAAAAATATCTGAAAAATTTAAATAATTTAAAAATTGATACTTTATTATTAAATTGAAAAAAATTGTCTGAGTCCCATTACAAAAAAGTTATAATCATCAAGGTATGTATTAATTCCGATTTATATATTTCTTTAAAAAAAAAAAAAATTTCAAGCAAAAAGTATTTGAATAATAAATAATTTTTTTTTTGAGTACGGTAAATGTAACACTTGTTTTAATTTGACGTAATAAAAATGTGTTATGATAATTACTACGAGAACTTAAAAATATTTTGTAAGAAAATTGACCACAGAAAAATATTTTTACAGTTTGTGCATTTTAATAATATTAAAATGTAAAAATTGTTTAAATGGTTGGTTTTCGAGTAGTTAATGTAAAATTTGATTTATAATTGATATTTATATACTATATTGAGTGTGTTTTTTGATTTGAGTATTTTGTGGCGCTCACACTGCGATTTTTCGCAGGCACAGCTTGTGACGTATATCGACACACGTCAACCCCACAGTTGGTTATTTGGCATAAAAAATATCGCACACGTGTATACCAAGTGGGTGACTTATAATTTCCCTCTTGTAAAAACAAAAATTAAATTAAATTTAGATTTAATCGTTTTTCTTGTTGCCACAATTTTCACAGCAATTAAAATTTTGTTGCTGTTGGACGAAGTGATTTTCGTCCCCAACTTCTACCTTTGTGGAGAAGTTCGGCGAAAAGTGTAAAATTTTAAAATTTTAAATTATTATTTTGTCTGTTTTATCGTTTTCTGCGTTTGGCGTTTTGGTTTTAACCTTTAATTTTTAAATTTTTTGGATTATTTGGCTTATTGATTAGTTTATGGAATTATTTGAATTGTTTTTTGTTGGGGTTTATAATTTAAAAATGGAGACTAAAAATTTGAAAGTAAATTATGCAAAGAAAGATTTAAGCCAAATAACCGTTATTTTGTCAAGATATGTCTTTGTTTTTGGTTTTCTCTTGAACTAGCGAAGGAAAAACAATTTAAGGAAGCAGAGGAAAACGAGTGCTTAGTTCATGCAGGTAAATATTTCACCTGTAATTTTGTTTATTGTCATTAATATTTTTTTTTTTTTAATTTTAGGTAAATTTCTAAACTGCTGGGAAATATTTGAGATTTTGTTGAAAGTTTTTTAAATGTAAAAACGAAATAATAAAAAAATTGTTGTATTAGAAATTTTTGTTCTGTTCAGTTTTGTTTTTAATAATTTACACGAGTAAGTTAGTGAAATTGATACAAAATCATCGAAAATTTGTTTTTAAGTTACAATTTTTAAGTTTAATATCGGTCATGGTTTGTTGTTGTCTTTGGTTATCATTTTGAGCATTTTTAACGCCGATTCTCCCGCGTCTTGTGGAACCTGAGACAGGATAATTTGTGTGGGTTAACGCACAAAATCATTAAAGTTACTTGTATTAATTTCTTACCATGTGACCAGCTTTTAAAATCCAATACATGGCGAAATTTTTAAACGATTTCACGAATCCAGCTGTGTTGTCCGAAGGAATGGCGATTGGTAAACGAGATGAATCGTTAAACGGCTTTAACCCCAGCCATTTTAATTTCTGAATCCACGCATTTGTACCTTAATCACGAGCAAAAATTTTTAGAATTTGGTTTGTAATAAAAAATATCAAATTTACCGATTGAATCCACGATTAAATCCAGTTGACCAGAATAAACAGCGACCGCAATTCGAGTGTTATTTAACATATCCTCAACTATTCAGGTAAATTACAGGTAAGTTTATTAATTCTATTAATCGTTGTTTATTTTCTCACCAACTGTCGTAACCGGCGTCATGAAATCAGAAGCTAAAGCTTGGAAAACTTCCGTGGATTGACCTTAAAAAAATGGATTTAATCGATTTTAGTTAATTTTAATTACAAAAACGGATTAAATGTCACTTTTAATCACCTCCCCACGTAACATTTGCCGGAATAGTACGTAATTTTTCTTTAATCTTCCCATTCATGAGTTTACTCAATTTATCGTCTTGGAAAGTTTGCACGTGAACTCGGTATAATTTATCTGTAAAAATTTAATAACAGTTAATTACATTTAATTAATTTTCAAAACTTTACTACTCCAAAGTAAATACATAAAAATAAAAAAAACTTACTTAAGTAATCTTCCTTAAAAACCTTCGTCGCATTTTCAATCTCCGTCGTGTCCGTTTTAAGAATATTATAAAAATTAACTCCGTTCGTTTCCTAATTTTTAAAACAGAAAAACCAAAATGGCTGAATAAGGTTGCGTCACCAATTAACGCCAAAAATAAAAATAACAGCTGTTTGAACGAGTTTTTTCCCCCCACAGCTGTTTTATTTCTGAAAATAACAAAATAAAAACAAGATTATCTATTTATTTAAACTCGTTACCTTTTCCACGATATCTTCAGCAGTTTGAAACAACTCAGTTGCTTTTTTCCAGTCACCCGAATCTACCGCTTGTTTCGTAGCGTTAGCTGCTGAATTAACCGCTAATAATCCACTAGTATCCACTAAAGACTAATTTCGTAATATTTAATTAGTTAAGGTGGCAATTATTTATTAAATTGTTATTAAAGTCACCGTGCTGTATAAATAAGGCCCCCAACTGAGAACGGAGTCAACTGGAGAAATCCACGAATCGCCTAACGCAACTCCTTTGAAATTACAAACGATTTTCTCGGTTGAAATTGCCTGAAAATAGATTAATTTTGGATTAAAATTTTAAAACACATCTTTAAAAATTATTTTTCACAATTTTTATAATACCTGTTGTAAAGCCTTCGCAAACTGAATCGCCATTTTTCCACCGTAGGATTCGGAAAAAATATAAATAGGAACTTTCTACAAAAACAGAAATATCAAATTAATAAAACTAAAAATTACGTATTTTTTACCTGAAATTTTTTACCTGAAATTCAGGTAATTTCTTAAAAAAAGCATCGATAAACGCCAATAAATCAACACCAATTTGAGTGTTATTCGTAGCGTAAGCCGAGCTATCCGTTACGTAAGAAAATCCCGATCCCACCGGATTATCCACGAATAAAACATTCGCACTTTGAACCTAAAAATTAAATTTCTAGTTATAAATAACCATTATCAAACATTTTATCTTAAATATTTACACCAATCTCCATTGCAACATCGTAAACACAAAATTATTCTTACCCACGTCGTCTTATTCCTCGGTAAAAGATCAACCGTCAAGGGTCCTATTTCCATAAAATTCCCATATCCAGTCGACGATGCACCTGGTCCACCCTGAAAAAGTGGATTACATGTGTTACGTAATTTAATACAGATTAAAATATAAATAAAAAATTTCTTTACTTGTAACCAGATCACGAGTGGATCATCCAAATAACTCCCGTTCGTCGTTGAGTAGTAAAGCCACCAAAACGTGAACGCGTTTTCACGGATATTCGCGTAACCCCATGTTTCTTTTCCTACTTTAATCTTTTTGCTACCTGAAATTTTCGGATTTAGAGTTTTAGATGGTCGATACATGAGTTGAAAATTTGTTTTTGGAGTTTGGTGCTTACCGTCGGTTGATATGGTTGTTGATATTAGGATGCTGAGGATGAGGAAGACGTTGGTTGTTAAAGACATAACTCGTGCTTGACGGAATTTTTGGTTTAAATGAGGAAATTGTCGCGAGTGAGGAAAGAAAACGCGTAGATTATCAACACGGTTGAAGTTAAGTCAGCTGCTCCCGGTGATGACATCATTGATCGTCAGAGCCATCTATCCTTCTAAATATTAATCAGAGGTGAAATATGATAATGGTGAAAAATGTTTGATATTTGATGAATGTAGTACAAGAAACTGCAATTTAAGCATATTTATCGTATGTAGTTTTGTTTAATTCGTTTTATTTAATTTTTAAAAGAAATTCACGAGATTTCCAAAAATTTCCAAATTTCCAAAAATTTCCAAAAATTCCAAATTTCAAGAATTTCAAAATTTCAAGAATTTCAAAATTTCAAAATTTCAAATTTCATATTCCATATTTCCAATAATTTCCAAAAATTTCCAAAATATTTCAAATTCCACATTTCCAACAATTTCGGTTTAAAATTAATTTTTCAACTACATCCGAAATTTACTGAATTTACTTGAAGTTCTTTACAAATTTTTCATATCTGCGTCATGTGAGATAAACAGATCAATACAGACCACACGAGTGAATGACAGTTTTGTTTACTGCACCGCAGCGCCTTTGTGCGTTAATAATTGAAAATGCTG
>JAQIWS010001710.1:0-10406 GCA_034696085.1 Stigmatogaster subterranea | reverse complement strand
TATTGAAGGTGCGTGTTTTTTCTGAAGCTAGCGTTCGCTAATAAAAACGTGAGCCGTTCGCCCGACGGGGTAGACACCGAGGTCCCAGTACAGCGAGAAGCGCGCTCGTCGGCGTAGTCGTCGGTAGGTCTTAATTCAAATTCTATAATGCGTTTACAGCAGACATTTTTTTCCTGCCGCGTTCTACTTGAGGGGGATCGTAATTAGGAAATTCTTGCACACACTTCGTCCTCCTGTTGTCTTTTCGACGTTCTTCTCCGCCTCCCCTCGGGACATTTAAAGACAAACGCTTTCTTTTTTTCCCCTCCTCCACTTGTCTCTCTCTTTCTCTCCATCTCCTTCTCCTTCTTCTTCTTCTTCTTCTCCACCCGCCCCGCGAAACACGCGAGAAAACTCGCGTTAACTTTTTCTGTCAACACAATTGCACGCGCACAAATAGTCCCCGCCTGCTCAGAACTAATCAGGGTTGTCAAAACAGCTTCGCTCGTCTCCTCACGTCCTTTGCATCTCCAATGCGCGTTGCGCGCACATTGGAGTCGCGCACGTGGCTCTCGGAAAACGTGCGCCTCGCATCGCGATTGACTCGAATTTTGTTTATAATTCTCTCACACGCGCGCGTGCGAGGACATTTTTGCCTCGCGCGAGTCTTTTACCCGGGCTTCAATCCTTCCTTTCGCAATTCCCTCAGTTGGCTCGTCGAGGCAGGCAACAAATTCCCTCGCTGATTTAATTTCTCTGCTAATTACTATTTCAGGATGGAACGGCGGAGGGAAGGGAGAGGGTGGGGAAAATCGTAAATTAATCGCAATTAGCTCTGGCGCTGCTTCTACTGCATTATGTATAATTACTTCGGGAAAAGAAAAAAAAAAGTGCAGTAATTAGCAAAATGTGTTGCGAAAGCGAAGCCCTGTCTTAACACAGCAATATGATCTTCGACTGGAAATGCCGCCGCCAACACCGACACAAGGTTTAATTTACACACAAACTAATTTTATCAATAATGAAACGCCCACCAAAACTTTTATTAACACTCACCACTGGCGCCTCCGTCGACGCGTTACACTAAAAGAGAGAGAAAGAGAGAAACAAAACGTGTCGCCTCTCGTTACACAAATTTCGCCCGGAGACACAAAAAGAGAAGAAATAATAAAGAAAAAAAAGAAAGAGCGAAACACGATGAGGACAAGAGCAATCTCGACTCTCATCAGAGAGAAGAGAAGAGAAGAGAAACGTAACAACTTATACCACGTCACGTCTATCGGAATTAATTCACTCCGCACCGATATACAAGCGAGAAACGAGAGAAATACTCTCGAGATTGCAAACAAACAACTCGTTACTTAAGACTACACCCGATCAGTTTACATTCTTAATTCGTTTCACCACCACCACCACCACCACCCCCACCCCACCCCGCTAATTCTTTCTCTTTTTTCTTACTTACTTACCGATAACTTTTTTCTTTCCTTTCCTTTCAACTTAAACTTAAGAAGTTTTTGACGGCGTGAGCCAAAGCGCGTGCAAATTTGATGAAGAAGACACGCTGCCGCCTTCGATACAGTATTCGCCCACGTAACCCAAACTGCACCACTAATTAGCTAAACCCCTAATTAAGCATTTATTGGATTAGGTTTCAAACGTAAATTACAACGTGCAAAGCTCAAAGACGAAGCCCCTCCGCTAGTTTAATAGGCCTATATCCATCATCTTTAATGGAAGCGCTTTTTCTTTTGTTGCTTTTTAGAAAAGAAAAGCTAGTTCTAGGGATAGAGAGAGAGAACGAGAGAGAGAGAGCCAAAGACTCACAATTACCTAACTTCCATTTCATTAGTGTATAGTTCGCGACATCGCCCACAGAAGGCGTGGCCCGCGCCATTGTTTCACTCGGTGCACCCGCCCGCTACGGATTGATAATGATTCCAATCGACGAGAGAGAACCCACGTGATGAGCCGCGAGCCAGATTGAGCGAAAGAGAGAGGGAGAGAGAGAAAGAGAGAGGACAACGGAGGCCAGTGCAAATTATTGGGAAAAATTACATCGGTGAAAAGATTTCAAAAAAGAAAAATTTGTATTCTTGGAAAATTAGTTCCTTTACTTATTGATAATCAATCCAACACAAACTCGTCGAGTGCTTTTGAATACTCGACTTAATTATTGGTTTACATTTGCGCCTTCAATCGACACACAAACACAAACGGGCTTTTCGAAAAGAGCCAAAAGCGCCGCCTCGTTGCTTTTCCAGCAAACATCTTCGGACAGGTAAACCGACTCGAACGATCGAGACGGAAAACTAATTGCTTCGTGTCGAGACCTTTAGTTTCGCTCGTCGCTTACAATTAGAAAACAAACTTTTTTCGCTAATTCCCATCAATTTGGACAAAATTTAAAACAAACTTAAAAACAAAATTAAAAAGCACACTTTTATGTTCCGATTCCGTGACGCGCACGCTCCTCACTCTCCTCAACCGCTGCGTTAGTTACCGTAGTTAACCGCACCTCGCCAACATTCGTCCACTCGCCATTCACAATTACCTCTCCCTCCAACCTCCCCCTGAAACGCGGACACCGAACAAATTATCTCAGTCACGAATCCCGCTAAAAGTAGCTTTCCCGTGTGCGTGACGTATTTTTTCCTTTTCATTCTCGCGCTGAAAACACAATGTTCGATCACGTGCGGCATTAATCACGAGCACGAGGCACGAGTCAATAATAAATGAAGTATAATGAATGGAGGGGTGGTGGGTGAGGAGGGGAGGGTAATTTGTTTGCGAGCGAGAATCAAAGCCCGCAGTCAGCAACAGCAGACGGCGTCGGGGGGTGAGCATTAATTGAAATCATAAACAGCAGGGGGCGTGCGCACCGTGGCTTTTGACTGGCCTCAGTCGAAATCGGCAGACGAACAGCAACAAAAAAAATTGGAAAAATAAAATAAAAATAAAAAGAGAGAAACGACGCGCATTAAAAGAGCCTCGTATTGGTTGCTGGTCTCTCGACGTACAGTATTCGCGCGCGTTAAAATTGCAAAATAGATTAACAAAGTTACGAATGGCAAAACCATTGTACTCCTCCTCGGTCGACAACTTTTCAAACCGACTAACGAATCTCGACTCCATTATTATTATTTGCTCCCAATAAATAAATAAATTTGAAAAAATGGAAAAAAAAATTAATATCCGCGCGATTTAATCGAGCGGTCGTCACGACGACGACGAAAATGGAGGGCGAGCGAAGACGAAAGCTCAAAATTACTTCAAAATTAAAGTATACGAAAAGGGTTAAAATATAAAACCGTTAAAGGTAAAACGTGAAAGGCACGAACGATCACCGATCGGTTTCGCTCGGTAGTCGAACAGAACGCTAGAAACGATATCCGGCCTTCGCCGAACGACCGCGATCCAAAATTACAAACAATTACGACCGACCCGCCAAATCGTCGACAACTCGAGCGGTCGACGCGCGCGAGATAAAACTTGCGCGTTTTGAATTATTCGAGCGAAAGCAAAAATCGCGTCGTTTTCGAGCCTACGACGTTAAACGGGTAACAATTATTCTTTCGTCCCGTCCGCCTCTTTGTGTCCCTCCTCTCCTCTCCTTTCCTCTAAATATATAAAGAAAGCGGAAAAGCAATATTTTTTTTCATTAAGTTCTCCGAGTATTTTCGCCAACCGCCGCCGCGAGCGCCGCCGTCGTCGTTGCGTCGGCGTTTGGAGCGGAGTCGCTCCATCAGATTGCGCGCTGCGGCTGTTACTACGTCCAAATCCCCGCTGTCATTATCGTTGTCCTAGTCATGATTTGCGCTTGGTTCTGAGAAGAATTAACTCTCTTCGCCATCGTGAGAGGGACAAGCCAAAATTAAATAGAGGACAATCCCAAATGAATTCTAATCACACGCTCGCACTCACGCAGACAAGCGCGAAGAGCAACGAAAAAGATCAAATAATAATTAAGATGCGAAAGAAACCCAAAATATTACACGCGCGCATCAAATACTAAAAAAACGCTGAAAAAGGCGGAAAAAATGTTTTTCCTTTCTCCGCTCAAAAATGCTTCGGTTCGTACTCGTGTTTTTTCTTGTAATATATATGAGAAAAATATAAATTGCTTACAATGTGGAAAAACCGATTCCTTTTTCAATATGTACCCTCCTCCCAAGGCAGCGCACAAAAGTGTATTAAAATAATAATATGTATGAAAATGCTTGATTTGAATACAGGCACAATAATATATATTGCGAGTCCAATAAAAACACAATTCGCTCTTTTTATTGTCTCTATCACTAAAGCGACACGGAAAGCGACAGACGCAAAAAAAGACGAAAAAAGACGAAAAAAACAAAAAATAAAATGCATAGTTAGAAAAATAAAAAAAAGATGACGGAAAAAAAAGGCAAAAAAAAAAAGCAAAAAAATAAAAAAATAAAGACAAATACGTAGTCCGCCAATTACTTTTCATTGTGGTCGGCGGCTGGCGTCGGAGGCTATATATTCAGTTATTCTATGGATGGGTGGGCAGCCTCCGTGCGAGATTAGCGGCTGTGCCTGCCAGATAGGGAGGTCTGTAATTAAGGTTCTGTCATATTCGTTCAAAGCCAATAGTGGCCAGCAGTCTCCCTTTCCTTTCCTTGCCTTCTCTTCCCTCCTCCTTCTCCTTCTCTCGGCTCGAGCCGTGTCTGTCGTATGGAAATTGTTTAATATCGCCGAAGCCACCGCCGTCTCTCTCCTGTCACACGCGCCGAGACTCGCTCCGGCCACTCGAATTCGCGCTCGCCAGGGGGTGGAGGATGAAATAACGGCCGACGCGCCTTCGCCCTCTTAATCAATAGAGGGCGCTGGATCGCCCAAAAATGGCCGGAGAGCGAAGGAACGTGCTTGGCACGCTCAAGTCGCCGGTCACCTTTCTCGCTCGATTCTACCACCTCCCTCTTTTTCTCTATCTTCTTTCTCACTCTCTCTGTCTCTTGCAAATATAACAAACCGTTTCTACGGCGCAATTCCCTAAATGAACATCAAACACCGTCCACTTTCAATTGACCTCGCGGAGAACAATTACTCCATCGATTGTCTCCACGGTTCGACCGAGGGAGAGGATGGAGAAAGCGCGAAAAAAAATTTTAAGTAACCTTTCCCAGATTCGCGCCTCGATTAGTCTAAGGGTTATCTTAGCTCGACGGACGACAAAAAAAAATACAGCGAAGGATGAAAACAAAACTCGACGACGATCGAACCGACTCCGCCGCAACCGCGTCGACCGCAAATATAACGTTCTAATCTGGTCGACCCCGAAATTCTCGCGACGAGGGAAGCAAAAAGGGGATGGGGGAAAAAAGAATAAAGGAGGAGCGTAATCACGATCAGCGTTGGCCACTTTGTGCGTCTGGGCGGGGAGGGCGCGTTCGTGTTACTCGCGCGCGCACGCGGAGACGGCTGACCACAATCGCTCGCATTTGGCCTCATCTCGGGCGCGCGCGACTACGTGAATCGCAAAGCCAAGTGGGGGCGGAGGAGGAAGGTGCGGAAGAGAGTGTCCTCTCGGGGAAAAGAAAAAAAAACTAAAAAGAGGGGCGACTGTATAAAAGGAACGCGGCACATTCGGAATACCGTTCGAACTCGTCGAAACAATTTGCGATTAGCGAAATTCGCGTCGAGAGTGACCTTTCCCTTTCTCTTCCCCTCCCTCTCGAGTTAGGGGCAGCGGCGACCCCACCCACGCGCGAATAAGAATTCATCAGCAGAAGGCAGCAGCAACGAATTTTGGTAGCAAATTTCCCTCCATTGATTGTGCTGCGGGGCTGCCTACTTTCGGGGGCAGCAGCGGCGGAATAATCCAATCAATAATAGGCGAAGATGGCTAAATTGGAGTCAATTGTCCGACGTGGGATTCGACTTCGCATTCCACCCGAGGCAACCTCCTTATAACGACCGCTCCCTTTTTTTTTTCATACTCTCTCCCAGCGAGTGTTTATTGAGAAAAGGAGACTGGAGAACGAAACGAAACGAAACGAAACGCGTCGGCTGTATTCTTGTGTTTCCGTTTGGTTCGTAGATGCGAGTGCGCGAGAATGTCATTGGGGTTTCTGTCTGGCTGCGGTCCCATCAGTTCACCTCGAGTGAACTGTGACGGAAGGGAGGAAGGGAGTCGTCTTAAGTGGTGCCTGTCGTTGCCTTTCCTTCTTCGCTGCCATTAATTTTTCAACGGGCGTTATATTGATAAGCTGCGAACGCAGACGAAATTTAACGAACCATTTTCTGGAGGCCATTATCACATTAAGTTCCCTGGCGTGCACCCCGCTCACACAGGAGCCGCATTTCAACTCAAAATCCACCTCACCCAATACCCGTCTACCCGACTACGCCGTTGCAACGTAACTCGTCTACGCGGCTTAAGATAACCCTACCCTCACTTTCCGACACGAGGTATTCTCCTTCGATACTCGAAACATCTTCACCCGAATCGTCATTCTCAAATTCACTTTTACTCACCTGTCCCCTCGCTACTAACGATTCGCGCGCCGATATCCCGCAATTGCGTTTCTCTCTACCGAGGGTTTGCATATTCGAAATTTTTTCAATGGAGGGAAGGGAGGAGGGAGGGTGAGGGGGGAAAAAAGCGAGCGGGAGGGGAAGGGGGTAAAAAAAAAAGTGAGAGAAGAAAAGAGCATTTCGATGGAATAAGTGCGAGCGCGGCGACAGGTCTACGTCACTCGAGTAACAGGCGAGGGACCATCATCAGCACCCGATCGAAAATGTAGGGCGGCGGCTGATGCACATTGCTATCCATTTGTTTCGTCTCATTGCCCTCGCCCACCGTGTTATTCCTTAAATATTTTATACCCACTTCGATTACACTTCCACCAGAAACAGAAACAGAAATATATATATAGATATAAATATAAAAACAGCGAAAAGGAGAAATAAAAAAAATAAATAAAAAAACTAACGACCGATGTTTTATCCCAAAAAAAAAATCACATTTTACCAATTTGTAATTTGTAAATTTGTAATTTGTAATCGTATATAAAAATAATCAAAATTGTAAATCCGGATTTGTTTCATAAAATAAATTCTTTTTTTAATTGTAAAAATCGTTAAATGCAAGTAAAGAAAAATAAATAAATAAATAAGTAAACGGAGCTGACTTGACCGCTATTCGGCATATGCAAAACACGAGGCAAATTAGAAGAGGAGTAGTTGATTCTTCGTTCGGAACGACAACCCTCGAAAACTCCACTCTTCGGGTCTCAGCAAGATTTATGAGGGGGCAAGCCTCAGAGTTCGTCCTGTGCCAGCATTTTATTGGCATCTCTTCCTATGCAGGTATATTTACAACGACAGCAAGATTACATCGCCGCAGTGGTGCAGCCCCTACAGTGAGTAATCCAATTTCTCGTCTTATTGAAATTGGACGAGAGAGAGAGGAGGGAGAAACGAGGGAGGAAAGGGGGGATGGGAAGGGAGGCGAGGCGAGGCGGGGACGAGAAACCGGACTCGAGAAAGCAATACCGTGGACGCTATCTCGTCAACACGCGCGTATTTCACGGGCCAACGCTACGTAAAATGAAGTGATTTGTTTATATCAAATTCAACCTTCCTTCGACCCACCAAACGGACTCGTATAATCCCGTCCACCTTAAAAAACAGTCGACGTAAAAATTGCTCTTCCCCCTTTTTCGCACTCCCCTCTCCCCCCTCCCCCTCCCCCATCCGAACGCTGGATTAAAGCAAAAGCGTCCGCCTTTTGTGCGGACAAACTGGGGCTCTCGCGCCAATCAAACTGCGAGCAACGAGCGCTTTTCCACTTTCGATACAAAACCGATGATGAAACGCGCCTAATAAAAGAGAAGCAAAATGAAAGAGCGGAATAAAGCCGAGGGATGACGTCACGCGAGTAAATACGTCGCGGTCGTGAATCTCTTCGACTCGCTACCTGCCAAGCAGCCACCTATCGAAATTGAACTCGACCCGTCGCTATGTGTATAGGATCCAATTATCACAAAGGGGGCACTGGGAGATAGAGAAAATCCTAATTGAATCGTCCAATTTCATTAGGCACGGCCAGCGAAAGGAGGAAAGAGGGAGCCTCAAACTATGATTGCGCCGCCGTGCGTACACCGACACAACTAAAACTTCGCCCTTTCTTCCCCCCTTCCTTCTCTCCCGTCTCCATCTTCCTCCTCTTCCTCCTCCTCCTCCGACACACACACACACACTCGCAGACACACATCGAGCAATTTGCATCGCATTTGGAGCTGCCCAATTCCCTCAGCCCCACAAGGAAAACAAACCCACACGTACGCAGAAAGAGAAACGAACGAAACTCAACCACCCACGCTCACACTGTCTCGCGCAAAACGACATTACAATATTCAACAAATGTATGACGAAAATAATTCTGTTTTTTTTTCGTCCCCTCTCTCTCTTTCTCTCTTTCGACGGAGGAATAAAATCCCTCGAGAAGAGAACGCGCTCACTCGATAATCAAAAATTGTTCCATCAGCCGATAAATCACTCGTTAAAAATAAATATTAAATCGATACGCATTTTTATTTAAAATTTAAATTTAAATTAAAAATCGAGTATCCAATAACCCACTCGGTGTCGTAAGAAAACAGAGAGAGAAGAGGAAAAAAACAAAAAGCAAAAAGGATTAAGAAAAGTGAACCTCCTCTTCCGTCGTCTGCATCCGTCACATGCACACCCACAATCCTTCCCTCGCTCACGCGCACCGAGGCGAAAGTAAAGGGTGAATGGGTTTCGATAAGAGTTAAGGGAATGAGTGAGTGAGTGAGTGAGTGAGTGGGTGGATGGGGATGGGGAGGATAGTGATTGTGCCCCAAATTCCTTTAATTAAAATCTAACAATACCCGCGTGCAAATTCATATTTTTGCTAACATCGCTCTCTCGCTCCCACTCGCCCTTCCCCGCTCCCGACTAAAGAAACGCTAATTGAAATCAGCGTTCGAACTCGCATTCCCAATAAAAAAAATTAAAAAAAACTTCAAAGGAAAAAAAAACTACATCTCCACTCTCTCGCTAAGAGATCACCGAAAAACAATAAAAAAAACTTCCGAACCCACGAAAAAAAACATTTTTTTTTTTAAAAAACGTAACTCATCAACTAAAAATAAAATAAAATAAAATAAAGTAAATAAAAATACAGCGACAAAAGTATCGTTGATTGAAAAGGTAAACACGAAAAACTAGGTTCAAGCTCGACGTAATTCGAACGCATTGTGAATTAATTAGTCTTCAATCGACGAATTTCCCGATAAGACACGCTCAGTCTTCCTCTCGTACACCGTCCCTCCTCCTCTAAATAAGCCTATAGATCGAGAAGTCGGAGGGCGATCTTAATTGAGACTCATTCAACACGCGCAACGAACTCGCTCTCACCACGCGCAGACCTGCAACTGGCATCCGACTGATTGAAGGACGCAACTTTTTTTATTTTTCCTTCTTTCTTTCTTTCTTTCTTTCTTTTCCGCACATTTTTTCTTCCTCGCTCTTTTCTTTTCTTCTTTTCTTTTCGCGTTACTCGGAATTAAGTCGAGAATGAAGTAAACGAGCCTGCAGGAAATAAAAGCTGATGGAGTGAAAACGAAATCATTGACAAGCAAACACGGGCCAACGCCGAGTGAAAGTTGCGCAAATGTCAACACCGACTCAGGTAGCGGTCAACGACGAGAGTTAAATGTTTCGCGCAACAACAATTTCGCGACGCATAAATAATCTCGACGACCGGGGCGCCGAGAACTCGAGCAATAACGCCCCACGGATATCAACATCCATCGCATACGTGCCGCCGGCCCTTAATGTTTTCCACCGCAAAAGAAACGACTCGCAACTGCCCAACGCAAACTCCCCACACTCGTAAACCGATTTTCATCGTCAAACATCGGCGACGAGAAAGGGTTAACAACTCATTCAAACACTCGTCAAAAAACGAGAAAACAAAAGTTTTAAAAAATGTACACGTTGCGCACGCGGTAAACAACTTTTAAGCAACTTTAAACAACTTTAAAACAACTTTAAAACGGATCAATTAACAAAATCGAATCGTGGTGTAGCGATTTTAGCCATTACGATTTGCTGGCGATCTATTATAACCGGTACTAAAAGGACGCCGACGGTGATTTCTAAACTAGTGAGTCGAAAGCCACAAATAACCCGAGCACGTACGGTAATAGTATACACACGGTTTCGTCGATACAACCGACAGAGGGCGTCAATGACACGATAAAAGAGGGGGCGTTAGCTTCGGTAGGGGCATCGTAAACCTTAAGCTCTGATTTACCTGATGGGGTTTAAATTCTACATTATAGTGTCAATTCGACCGCCTTTGCCTTGCCCTCTACCGTAATATCCACATAAAACAACACGCGATAACCCCCTCCCGCTTTCCAGCTTTC